>JANIWQ010000130.1:0-27637 GCA_030555725.1 Pichia sp. yHMH446
AGCGCGGGCCCGACGACCGCGCGCGCATGGACATCATGGTGCGTGGGCCGCGCGGCACAGAGTGGTGCGGCGTGCGCGCGGCCCGCGAGCGCTGGCACTACGTCGTGCACCCAAACAGCACAGAGTACACTGGATAAATAAGTAGCATAGAATAGACTAAACTGGCCTGCACAGAGTAAGTATTACGGTAAACCTCTCCGCGACATGAATTCCGCGCTCTCCCGCGACACGGGCGCCGTCGCAGCGCGGTGATCCCCGGGCCCCGGGTAACGCGCGCGAACCGGCAACGGTTGGCTTGTTATGCTAGAGCTAGCAGCTATCTATCTGTGCTGGTGGTGATATCTATTGTATATAGTACCTACTGTAGTATATCTTACGCTGACAATGGACACACACGAGCAGCACCATACTGCCGCAGAGCCAGACAGCTCTGCTCCAGGCTCAGCATCGGTCTCTGGTTCTGGCTTCCCCTCTTCCACCGCTTCAGCGTCCGCCGACCGCATGGTCTTCCAGTGGATCACAGAGTTCACCTACGGCCCCAACAAGGAGCAGGCACTACTCGAGCTGGGCAAGAAACGTGAGCTCTACGACGACCTCGCTCTCGTGCTCTGGAACTCTTTCGGGGTAATGTCGTGCTTGCTCTGCGAAGTCGTTGCCGTCTACGATCTACTCTCTCCGCCTTCACAGCTCACTATCCAGGCCTCTAACCGTGTCTGCAACGCGCTCGCTCTCATGCAGTGCATCGCTTCTCATCCGGAAACAAGGGGGCCTTTCCTCGTTGCACAGATCCCCCTCTTCCTCTACCCTTTCCTCAACACAACTTCTAAACAGAGACCTTTCGAATACTTACGCCTTACAAGTCTAGGTGTTATTGGCGCGCTAGTTAAAAACGACTCTCCAGAAGTTATTCAGTTCTTACTCACTACAGAGATAATCCCACTCTGCCTTAAAATCATGGAATCTTCGTCAGAGTTAAACAAAACTGTAGCTATTTTCATCTTGCAGAAAATACTACTAGACGAACTAGGTCTCAACTACATCTGTGCAACTTATGATCGTTTCGACGCTGTCGCTAAAGTATTGGGTACAATGGTGAAACAGTTATCTGAACAACCAACTTCAAGATTATTGAGGCATCTAATTCGTTGTTATTTGAGACTCTCCGATAATCTTGAAGCTCGTAATACTTTGCGTAAAATACTACCAGCTCAGCTCACCGATAACACTTTTGCTCCCCTTCTCGCCGACGACGAGTCGGCCAGACAGAGCCTAGACTTGCTCCTCCAGAACCTCAACCACTAACTAGCCTCATGTATATCTGTATAGTAGAATCGATCAATGATCCGCTGAGCCGCGTTCCCCCTTCCTCCTCCCCCTTCTGCGTCGTTCGTCGCCATCCTGAATTGTTGCTGTTTCGCGTGGCCTCAACAGATCAATCAAGCTAAACCAAACTACAGTTCATTCCAACACAACAGAACCTCATCATTCAGACCTTATCCACCACCACCAATGTCAACCCATACTTACAAGAAGAACGAAGATGGGGACGCTTCCGTTCTCCCTGATAAGATGACCGTATACCAGGAATGTTTACAAGCTTGCAATGCTTCACCTATTGACCCTAAAAGGTGTCGTAAACTATTATCGAGATTGTTAAGACTTTTCTATGCTGGTGAATCATTCCCAAGAGTTGAAAACACAAATTTATTTTTCTCAATTTCAAAATTATTTCATAATAATGACCCTTCATTAAGACAAATTGTTTATTTAGCAATTAAAGAATTATCTTCAAAATCTGATGATATCTTAATGATAACTGCTTCAATTATGAAAGATATTCAATCCGGTGATCCTGTTTATAAACCAAATGCAATTAGAACTTTATCTAGAGTTTTAGATGCTTCAACTATAAATGCTGCTGAAAGATTATTTAAAAATTCAATTGTTGACTCCAACCAATCAATCTCTTCATCTGCTTTAATTTCTTCTTATCATTTATTACCAATTGCTAAAGATATTGTTAAAAAATGGATCAATGAAATTAATGAATCAATTACTTCAAATAAAAATTTCCCAATTTCAAATTATTGTAATCATAATCTTTATTCTGGTTATAATAAAATTCCAAATTCAACTTTAATTTATCAATATCATGCTTTATCAATTATTTATGAATTCAAAATTAATGATAAAATGTCATTAATTAAATTAATTAATCAATTAAATGATAAAAAAATTTTAATTAATAATTATTCAATTTTAGAATTATGTAAAATTGTTGAAAAATTAATTTTATTAGATAATTCTTTAATTAAAACTTTTTGGTCATCTTTCTTCTTAAATTGTTTAAATAATAAATCTGATATGGTTGAATTAGAAATTTGTAAAATTATATTGAATCATTATCAATTTTTCTCAAATGATCAAATTTTATTAGCAATTACAACTTTACAAAATTTATTAAATGTACCAAGATCAATTACTAGATTTTCTTCAATTAGATTATTAAATAAATTCTCAATTAAAGATCCAAATAAAGTTAGTTTAGTTAATTTAGAATTAGAGAAATTAATTAATGATTCAAATAGATCAATTCAAATTTATTCAATTACAACTTTATTGAAAACTGGTAATTTAAATAATATTGATAGATTAATTAATTCAATTTCTAAATTTATTGATGAAATTTCAGATGATTTTAAAATAATTATAATTGATTCTCTCAAAATTTTATCATTAAAATTTCCTTCAAAATTTAAAATTATTTTAAATTTTTTAAATGAAATTTTAAGAGATGAAGGTGGTTTTAATTTTAAAAATTCAATTATTGATACAATTTTCGATATAATTAAATTTATACCAGATTCAAAAAATTTAGCTCTTGAAATGCTTTGTGAATTTATTGAAGATTGTGAATTTACTGAAATTTTAGTTAGAATTTTAAATTTATTAGGTAATGAAGGTCCAAATTCTAATAAACCTTCAACTTTAGTTAGATATATTTACAATAGAATTGTTTTAGATAATTCAATTGTTAGATCAAGTGCAATCATTTCATTATCTAAATTTGCCCTCATTGATGATCCTGAATTATCTAAAAATATTATAATTTTATTAGAAAGATCATTAAATGATTTAGATGATGAAGTTAGAGATAGAACTGTTTTATCTTTAAAAATTTTACAAAAAATGGATAAAAATTATTCAAAATCTTTACTTTTACCTAAATTTAAATATAATTTAACAATTTTAGAAAATCAATTGAATAATTATGTTAATAATTCTGATAAATCTTTATTCCAAAAATCTTTCGATATTGATTCAGTACCTAAAATTTCAATTGATGAAATTAATTCAATTCAATTCAAGGAGAAAATTTCAAATAATTTGATTGAAGATGAGAAATCACCTTCAGTTTCAGATGATAATAATGAAATTGATAACGATGATTCATTAATTGTATCAGATCTAACCAAATACACTCTATTAAAGCAAAAATATTCAACTGAATTAAGTTTATTACCAGAAATTAATCAATATGGTGAATTATTACATTCATCTTCAATAATCGAATTAACTGAAATTGATACTGAAATTATAGTTAAATCAATTAAACATATTTTCCAAAATCATATAGTAATTGAATATCAAATTGAAAATACTTTAGATAATATAATTTTGAAAAATATTAATATCTTAATCGATATCGAAAATTCAGATTCATTTAATGAAGAATTTATATTACCAATCGATAAAATTGAACCTCATTCAAATGGTAAAATTTACATATCACTTAATAGATTATCATCAGACTACCAAATTTCAACAATTTCAAACACTCTGTCGTATATCAGTAAAGATATTGAAATCGATGGTGACGATAATGATGACGACGACGAGGGTTTCAACGATGAATATCAAATTGAAGATTTATCGATTATACCAGGTGATTATATCATACCATCATTTACAAACAATTTCACAAATAAATGGGATGAATTTGAATTTGAAGAATCATCAGTTTTCAATTTAGGTAAAGAAAATGAAATTGAAATTCAGAAAATAATCAATAAATTGATAGTTGAAATGTCAATGATGCCAATTGAAAATACTGAAATTTTTAATTCAAATGATAAAAATCATACACTTAAATTATTCGGTAAATCAATCGATAGTTCATTGATTGCTTCAGTTATTAAATTCGCTATAACTTCAAAAGGTGTTATGATGAAACGTATAGTTAAAGGTGAAGATGAAAGATTAGTTGAATTACTTGCAAATTACATCTAATTGTGAATGGAATTTTGTTTAAATTTGTTTTAAAATATTTTATACTTTTATACTCTAAATACAGTTTTATATAACTGTACGCGGATTATGTATGGTTAGATTTCAAATCCGTAACTTTTCATACAATCTTTGTAGGATTTGATTAATGGCTCACATTTTGGTGAATCCACTCCATTTATAAGCAAACATTCATCCCTAGCTGATTTCTCATCTTTGCAAACGCAACATGGTTTTGGTTTTGAAGTAGCTGTGAAGAAACTAAGAATCATCAGTGTTAGTATTTATTATTTTAATCTGGTCCGACTATACTTTAGCTTAAACATACACTCTTGCTTTGCTGGTTCAGACATTGTAATAGTTTCTGGTGTATGGGAAAAGAAAGAGAAAAGCATTCAGGAATAACCAGCATGATCTGGTTGGTATTACAAATATTGTATGATCGATCAACTTGAAAGTGTGGCGCGCCGCGGACTTTGCAACACAGAATCGCAGGTTCACCTGATACCCGCTAGCTGTTGTCACGGATCATGGCGTAGACCTAGAATGGAAACGACAATCAATTCAGTCTCTCTTCATACAGTCGATAGCAGTATTTTAGCAGTCAAATCCCTTGATTCTGTTGATAGTATAAATAGAATCTTACACTCACTACCGCTCCCCAATCTAGTCCGCATTCTTGCTTACGTCAGCAAACAGTAAGTAGTAAGTTTTCGGGCTTGGTTGAATGAATAAGTAACAACTGGGTCGGAGATCTTCTCACCACCTTTTTCTCAGTTTCATCTAAGACCAACCCGATAATGTTTCGAATATTTGAAGAAGATGGTGATGATAAATGTGAGCTACTGGGACCGTTTGCTTTGTTTGTGCAAGCGATAATGGGTATACTAGTTGTTGGATCTTTAGTTTGGAAACGATATCATGAATATCCTAATAGAAGACCATGGAAAATTTGGTTTTTCGATGTTTCAAAGCAAATAATTGGTGCTTCATTCATACACATTTTGAATCTATTTATCAGTATAATATCTAAACTTGCACCTAAATTATCAATAAATTTATCGAATAATAAGGTACATATTGGGAAACAGAAAATTGTGGACAACCCTTGTGATTACTATTTCCTCAATTTATTGTTTGATACAACTGTCGGTATACCTCTACTTTACATGTTTATTGTGATTTTAACTAAATTAGGTGAGAAACTTCGATTGAGAGGTATACAATCTGGTGAATATGGTAACCCACCAAAATGGAGTAATTACATTAAACAACTTGTTATTTACCTTTTAGCTCTTGGATTAATGAAAATCGCTATTTATGAGACAATGGTAATGTTCCCCGTTCTCGTTGAAATCGCAATCTGGTTGCTTTCACGACTGGACAGGTACCCTTCAGTGCAGGAAGGTTTTGTGTTGCTCGTGTTCCCGCTCATGATGAACGTGTTCCAGTACTACGTGGTCGATAATTTGATCCAGGGACAGGAGTACTACTTGTACAACAGCAAGCACAGGCACGACGGAGAAGCTCTGCTAAGGACAACTCAGGACCGGGCGTCTGGGTCCACGTGCAGCTACAGATACGGATACGGATCTGTGTAGGAGAAAAACTGTAGTAGTGTAAAGTAAGTGTTAGTAGGCTCAGCGCGAGAAAAGAAAAGGAAGGGGCGCAAGGGGGCGTGTGTGCTGTCTAATTATATAATGCCACCTGGATCCACCTGGATCCACCTGGATCCACTTTGAAGCGTGTTGCTTGCTATACTACATCATCAGTTCCTCGGTTTAAGTTCACGACTGTCAAAGGTATACACTTCGTTGCTGAACACGGAAATATGGAGAAGATGACAAACTTTGCTCATAGGGGGCGCTACAAGCTGAACACGGCAGCACTCATCGCTATAGTGACACTATTTATGTTCACGTACTGTGTCAGGGATGTTAATGCAAATGAACAAGTTGAGCTGCAGCTGGATATAGATATGGAGATGGAGATGGACACGGACATGGGTGTGGAGACAGATATACCGGTAAAGCAAAAGAATAAGAATAAAAGGAATATAATTATGATGGTTACTGATGGAACAGGACCTTCATCTTTTAATATGGCTAGATATTATAATCAATATGTCAACAAATTACAATTCAACGATACTCTTTTCATTGAGAAATATCTTGTTGGCCAGTCACGTACTAGATCATCGGATTCACTTATAACTGATTCAGCTGCAGGTGCAACAGCATTTTCATGTGGAATAAAATCATATAATGGAGCAATCGGTGTTGATTCTAATAAGAAACCATGCTTTACTATATTAGAAGGGTTGAAAAGGAAAGGTTATAAAACAGGGTTAGTTGTTACAACAAGTTTAACAGATGCAACACCTGCAGCTTTCAGTGCACATGTACCATTTAGATCTATGCAAGATTTAATTGCAAGTCAACAATTAGGTATTAATACAACTTATGGAATTGTTGATGATACAAATGATTATCCTGTTGATGTTATGATTGGTGGAGGTAGATGTCTATTTCTACCTAAATCCGATCCTAATGGATGCAGAAATGATGAAATTAATTTGATTCAATATGCTAAGGAGAAAGGATATGAAGTTTCAATTGATAAGGAAGGTTTCGATAAACTCGAATTAGGTAATAATTCAGATATTAAATTACCTATTTTATCATTATTAGCATATTATAATATGCCATATGAGATTGATAGGAATGAAGAGAAATTTCCAAGTTTATTTGAAGAAACTATTACAGCATTGAATATATTATCTAGAGAGACGAAGGAATCAGATGAAGGATTTTTCTTACTTATTGAAGGATCTAGAATTGATCATGCAGGACATCATAATGATGCACATGCACAAGTTAGAGAAGTATTAGCATATGATAAGGCATTTAAGGCAGTTATTGAATTTGCAGAGAAAAGTGAAGTTGAAACTTTTATTATTAGTACATCTGATCATGAAACTGGAGGTATCGATATTGGTAGACAGATTACTGAAGATTACCCTGATTATATCTGGTACCCTGAAGTATTAGCGAATGCTAAACATTCAGGAGAGTACATCAATTTTAAAATCAACCAATTCTTACTTGAAAGTAAGAGGAATATGAAAGAAATTGAAGATTTTATCGTTGAAGATGTTATTGTGAATGATCTGGGTATTTTAGACTACGAGAAAGAAGAAGTGAAGGAGATTTTGAACCTGTTGAAGAGGAATAGCAATAATGGAGAGAGTGAGAATGAGAATGAAAGTGGATGCGGGAGTGACGTTGCAGGGTGTGAGTTGCGCACGGCCGAGGTTGCAGAGGCGAGCCTCGTGGTGGAGTACCTGAAGGACATGGTAAGCAAGCGAGCACGGATCGGTTGGTCTACGCACGGCCACACGGCAGCGGACGTGAACATCTACGCGCACTGCAACGGGGCGGAGGGGATGGCGATGCTGCGGGAGCGTCTCAGCGGGTCGGTGGAGAACACGGAGATTGGACAGGTGCTTGCCGAGCTTGGTGGTGTTGACCTTGTGTAGATAGACAGATAGACAGTCAGACAAAGGTGTGAGATGTGAGAGTTGTTGAGCACAGCCCGGTAAAGAAAGAAAAAAAAAGAGGGAGCGGGAGTGTTTTTTGCTGGCTGCACAGCCCGGCTCCGCCCTTCTTTCCCGATCGGGCGCCTTCCGCATTGGGCGGTGTTGACGTTTTGCCGCATCGGGCGCGCGGCGGCGACGGGGTGGTAACACGGCCAGCGCGAGCCAGAGCGAGACGAGAAGACGCCGGAAGCGTCAGGCGCTGCGCAGTGCTCCCTCCGTGTTTCTGCTGGGACGGGCCGCTCTGCTCTCTGTCTGCCGCTGGCTGCTGGCTGCATTTAACCACCGTCTTCCCTCCTCTTCTTCTTGTGTCTGGTCCTCTTTTCCTAACCACTCCTGTTACAACACACACACACACACACACACACGAAACAAGCAATGCTTTCATACGGTGATATTACTCTCAGAACTATCAACTTTGTCTTTTTGACCATTGTCCTTGGTTTGGCCGGCTCCCTTGCAGCAACTACTGTGACTCGCCACAACCCACAGGTCAATTTCTGTGTCTTCGTCGGTGCGTGGGGTCTTCTCTCCTCCACCTTCTACGGTATTGCGGCATTCTTTGTCAGCTTCCTTGCTTCTCCAATCTTCCTCGCAATCCTAGACTTTGTCAACTTTGTCTTCACTTTTGCAGGTGCAACAGCTTTGGCAGTCGCTATCAGATGCCACTCCTGTAACAACAGAAGCTACGTCGACAACAACAAGGTCACCCAGGGTTCCAAAGACAGATGTAGAAAATCTCAAGCAACTGTTGCTTTCCTCTACTTTTCTGTTTTTGTCTTCCTCTTCTCTCTTATCATGCAAGCTCTGAACGTCGTGAAGAACGGTTTCTTCTCCACCTCTGTCTCCAAGACCCCAAGAACTGGTGTCCCAACAATGGCTCAAGTTTAAGTCCGGCTCTCAATCGCTCACTCACTCACCTGACCAACCAACCAATCCATCCTTAATAATTGATATCCCTCCCATTCCAAACAAACAAACTGGCGGGTTGAGCGCGTGCTACGAATAAAAATTCTATTTCCAAACCAAATAAATAAATTCCTGTCCTGTCTTGTATCTTTAACAATGCCATACGTTGCTTGACATCATAATACTACAATTACCCCCATTCCCATCATTCCCATCATTCCCATCATACCATTTAACGAAATTTTGTTACTATTATCACACTCTTTATTCTTCTTGTCGTTTTCAAACTTTATAATTACAGGTTGTGTAAACCTTTTTTTTCTCACCCCCATATATTATTTCTTTTCGTTCAATAGTTTGCAATATTTAATCAAATCAAAGTAAATTAATTTAAATTAAAGAAAATTATCTAATACTACAAAACGAGACCGAGACCAAGACCTCTTTTTTTTTTTCAACTAACTGTACGTACTGTAATTGTATTTTACATACACGTCCCACCTAATTCAAATCCTACTACTCCTTCATTTATAACCCTTTGCTGCCATAAATTTTTCGATTGACTCCCACATCAACTCACTAATTTGTCTATCCTTGAATCTCTGATTCCTGTCAAGTGAAATAATTTCAACATTCCAGTTCTTGATATTAGATGGAATAACATCTCCATTATAGTTAACATAGAATCCTTTAACTTTCTGAAACAATAGATTCGGTTGATTTATCTTATAATTTTTAAATTGCCATTCTTGTCCTGTAGTGAAAACTGCAACAACTCTATCCCAATATTCAGGCTTTACGAAAAACTTCTCAACATTATTAACAACAACAAATTTAATCTTCCTTTCAAACCTTTTACTATTTCTAACAATATGAATCATATTCATTGAATTACTACTTTCAAATGTCTGTGGATCAATAAATTTACCATCTTGTAAGAACGATTTCACATTGTTCATCGTAATCATCGAAATTGCAGATGGTGAAAGTATAATAATCGGATCTTTCTTATATAATATAGTAGCCAATGATGTCCCTGAATCACTCCTACCCGTCCCACTGATACTGCTACTGCTTTTACTACCATTCTTAATCTTGACAGCACCACTCTTGCCCTTCGCTGTATTTCCACTTGCAGCTGCACCATTGCCCTTCGTACTCCCATTAACGTTACCACTGATACTATTACTATTCACCTTTGTCTGTTGTTTCAATGGACGCACAATCTTATACTCACACTCTCTAATCAAATTAGAGAAATCAATATTTTTCTGCAGTCCACGTAATGCTTTATCATGGTCAATCAAATCAATCTCATGTTTGTGTATCTCCTTCAACAATGGATCAGACTCAATCTTCCTCCTCTTAGACTCCCTATAGTCAATCTTATCAACTGCGCCACCGAGTTTCTTCTTATCCTTATCCCCAAGCCCCCTGGTTGCTACTGCCGCATCAGGTTTGGCAACACCACCAGCAACAGCAGCAGTAGTAGTAGTAGCGGCAGCAGCAGTAGTAGAAGAAGCAACATCTACACCACCAGCAGGCACACCAGAATCAGCTGTAATTGCTTCAGTATTTTTACCTTCTCCACTCAAATATGAGATCAAATCTGTTCTCTCCATGAAAGAAATAACCTGCACTTTCTCCTGCTCACATTTCTCAATGTACTCTGTCACAGCTGCATCTTTATTGTTCCAACAAAACAAAACACTCTTCACATCATATTCATCACTATCGCTACCACTCTTTTTAACACCTGATTTATCGTCCAACTGAAAAATCAATGTTTCTTCATCTGATGACCCACTAATACGTACAGCACCGTCTTCACCGCTCGTAACAGGAACAACACCACTAGCAACAGCAACCCGCAAAGCTTCCACAAATGTAGTCATATCGTTGCGTTGAGAAATGTCCTGGAAACCCCCATTAAACAATTCCTTTCCATTATATCAATTCAGCCCGCAGTTTCATTCCCGCAGTGCTCTCGTGTCGAACTCGTCTTGCAAAACTTCCGCGCCAAAATCTTGGAGGCTCATCACTCCGGGAAGCTCATCCTTGAACCCGTATCGTATCGTATCGTAATCGCTTCCCTACAAACTCAAATACAGCAATACTATCCATCTCTCATTGTTTCAACTCCGCATACTCTTGCCAACAGACAATGACCGACTACAACGACGGACACAAACACACGTTTTTATCTCGTGTATTGGGTACAGCATCTTCTTCAATCGCTAGAGGGAAGGCAAATAGTAATATCAGGGACAATGCAAGTGGCAATAACGGACCTTTCACTGATAGCGATAAAGATATCGAAATTGCTAATAACCACTGGCAGAAATACAATCACATGTCGGAAGTTTCACTTGATGATGATGATAAATTCCCGCTGATACCGCACAGGAAAAGGAAAAATCCTGAAATTAATTTCAACTCCGAATCCGAGGACGATGATGAAGATGAAGAGGATGATGAAGAGGATGAATATGAAGATGAAGTCGTGAACACGAATTTAAATGTCAACGATAACGGTAACGGTACCGGTAACCAGGGCGGGTCTTTGGAAGATACCGTTGATACTAATAAAAATATACGATTAAAGTCAAATAAACCAGGTTTAAGCACTATTGAAAGGGATAAAATTAGACATGAGCTTGAAACTGAGTTGGATTTAAGCGTTGATAATGAATTCGATCCTGAAAGTTTACTCAATCACAGCAGAAGTACCAACAATAATAATTACAACAATAACAACAACATTTTCTCTAGAATTGAAGAGTCTGTTATATTTCAAGTACGAGAAGCTGAAAGAAATTTAGGCCCAACATTAAACAATTTAACTGATAAAGCTCGTAATCTTGCTAATAAAACAATAGATGCTTCAACTTTATTAAATCAAGAACCAAATTTCATATCAAATTGTTCAACTAAGCATAAGAAAATTTCAAATGAACAAAGGAAACTTCAAGTTTTTAATGCACGTAAATTACCACCTTTAGAACGTGCACGTTGGATGTGGTCAAATGTTTCAAATCTTGATATTTTCCTAACTGATGTTTATGATTACTATATCAGTAATGGTTGGACTTGTATTGCATTATCTAAAATAAGTGATTTATTAATAATCATTTTTGTTGTTTGGTTAACTTCATTTTTAGGTAATTGTATTGATTATAATATACTTTTCAATGAGAAAGTTACAATTTTGAATCAAGTTTATATTGATCAGTGTTATTCAAAGATACCTTTAACTCAAAAAATTTTCTATTCATTATTGATTATAATTTTATTAATTAAAGCTAAAAATTCTTTTAAACAATTATTAGATTTGAGAGAAATTAAATTATTTTATAATCATTTGTTAGACATAGATGATTCAGAATTACAATCCATTTCTTGGCCTCAGATTGTTAAAAAAATTATGATTTTGAAAAATCAAAATACAAATGCATTAGTTGTTGATAATAATAATAATAATAATAATATCAATAATTTAAATTCAAAATCAAAATTAAACGCTCATGATATTGCAAATAGATTAATGAGGAAAGAAAATTATATGATTGCATTATTTAATAAAGGTGTTATTAATAAACCTTTGAAAATTCCTTTCTTTAAAGTTCAATTTTTAACTAAAACTTTAGAATGGAATTTAAGATTATGTATTTTAGATTATTTATTCAATGAACAAGGTCAATTGAAAAATAAAATTTTAAGTCAACATCATAGATTAACTCTAATAATGAATTTAAGGAAAAGATTTCAAATTGCTGGTCTGTTAGGTATTTTCATTTCACCTTTATTGGTTTTCTATTTTACAATGTATTATTTTTTAAAATTATTTTATGATTTCAAAACTAATCCGGGTTTATTAAATGCAAGAAGTTATTCACCTTATGCCAAATGGAAAATGAGAGAATATAATGAATTACCTCATTTATTCGAACAAAGAATTAATTTATCAATTGAATATGCTGATGATTATTTAAATAATTTCCCAAAAGAATTGAGTAATATTATTTTGAAATTTATTTCATTTATAACAGGTTCAATTGTTACAATTTTAGTTATTTTAACGATTATCGATCATGAAAATTTTTTGAATTTTGAAATAACTAAAGGTAGAACAACTTTATTTTATATGTCAACACTTGGTGCAATTTTCACAATTTGTAAAAATTCAATTTCAGAGAATAAAAATAAATATCTGTTTAATCCTGAATATTCTTTAAAGAAAATGTCAGAATTTACCCATTATTTACCGAATTCTTGGGAAAATAGATATCATACAATTGAAGTTAAAAATCAATTCTGTGATTTATACAATTTAAAAATTTATTTAATCTTCAAAGAATTATGCAGTTTATTGATTTTACCATATATCCTTTATTTCTCATTACCAAATTCTTGTGATAAAATTATTGATTTTTTCAGAGACTATTCAGTTCATGTTGATGGTATAGGTTACGTTTGCAGTTTTGCAATGTTTAATATTGAAAATAATAAAGATAAAATAAATCCAAATCTTCAAAATTTATCAGATGAAGTTAATGATAAAATGATGAAATCTTATATTCATTTTGTTGAAAGTTATAGTAAAAATCCAGAAAATCAAAATCATAATCATCAACGTAAAACTTTCCAAAATCCTACTTTTAACTTGATTAAAAAGAATACAGGTAATAATAATTTATTAAAATCAACTCTATTGAACAAAAGAAATGGTAATAGAGACTCAAAGTTAAATGGTAATGCTAATGGTAATGCTAATGCTAATGGAAGTGGAAATGATGATAATAATCAGTTCAATGATTATATGGATTTAAATAACAGTATGCTCTTAGGTGAGAGTTTCCAAATGGGTTATACCCAAAACAATGTTCAAGATACCCATCCCAACTACAATAACACTCATAATCAAACACTTAATGATACAGATGATGAATTATCAAATAGTGCAAACGGTGGAGTTTTAGGACTATTAAACCAAGTTTATAAATATAAATAGCTCCATATACAAAAAAGTGAAAGGGAATTCAATGACCCTTTTTGAGTTTCTTCTTCTCTCTTTCGTATTCGTTCTTTGCAGTACCTTCCTCTGTTTGAATAGAATTGTAAATACGTGCCATTTTCCGATGATATTCTTCGTACTCTTTCTTCTTCCTGCTGATTTGTTCCCTTGCTTCGAATCTTGTATCTCTTCTGAGTTCTTTGAGTGCTTGTTTTTTCTCTTCTTTGACTTGATACTTTAATTTAGAAATTTCATCACGAACAGCAATTGGATCCATTGGATCCAAATCAATTGAACGACTAGATTTCCTATCTGGATTAAACCTTTCACTGAAACGTGGTGCAACTTGTGCAATACCGATCGCACGATGTTGTTGAAGTTTCAATGGACGACGTTCATTATTGGAAATCCGATTTATATTGTTTAGTTTATTTGCCAAATTGATTAATGTTGAATTTGTATTCTTGGTATTTTTAATCAAATGTCTTATGATTGGAATGAACGATGCAGTAAGTTCAGGTGCAGCAGTAGTATTTTTAAACATTTTCGTTATCATAGTATCAAGAGTTTTCAAAGATTTAATCAACATTTTGTCACTGAATTTTTCTTTATCATTTTCATCTTCTGATTGAGAAAGCTCAAACATTTGAGAAATTGATAATTGTAAATCACCATCATCAGCTAATTCCTTCATTGATTCTCTAGAAAATTTTGTTGATTTAGGGATTGTTGAACAAATTAAAATCTTTTGCCAATCCTCAATCTCTTCCGGTTTTGGAGCAAGTGAAAGAAGTACACGATGTATAAAATATATCGCTTCTGGAATCACCCTCTCTGATATACGTTCATAACGAATCAATAAATCACATAAGAAAATACCGAAAAACATATCCTTACTGTTAATTTCAGGTTCCATAAATTCCAATGCTTCACATGCAATAACCAATGCAGGTATTACAACTAAATGATACTTGTCAGATGTTGAAAATGTACGTCCAATTAGTGTAAGTAAAATTGCATCTGATTGTAATGGAAATTGTTTAGCATCTCGTGATGCAAGTCTTTGATGGAAATTTGTGATATGTTTCCTAAAAGCATCGAGCATAAGTTCAGAGTATTTCTCAGTAAGGTTACAAATGGTTTTCGTTAAGAAATCCATTAATCTAACATACTTTTTATCTTCATTTCCTATTGGTTTATTAGAAAGCTCAAACATATATTCTAACATGACAGTCGTAAATACACCAAGTTTCTCCTTGTTACCTGCAGCTAACTTTGGTTGATAGGTCTCAAAACTCTTTTTAATTGTATTCACTGTGTTTTCATAGTCATCATCGAGAAGTGTTTTGAATTCGGATAAAGTTTTAGGACAAATGAGTGTGTTTGTAGATATTTTGGGCTTTACGATAATTTTCTTCTTACCTATAGTAATAATATTTTCTCTTGGCTTAAGTTCATCGTTTTTCTCTTCATTACTATCATCTTCTTGATCAGATCCTTCGGTCTCAAAATCTGATTCCGCTTCTGAATCAAGATTTTTTGGTGATCCAACACTAAATCCATTCTCTTCATCACCACTACCAGCCCAAAAATCATCATCAAGATCATCGCCAACTGCACCATCAGCTCTAAGTTCTTCATCATCTCCTTCCATTCTAGCTAATCGTTTCTTCTCTAATTCTGCAAGTCTTTCTTCCTCTTCTTTCCTCAGCTCTTCCTCCGTTTTAGTTCTATCCGTTGGTTTTGCCCTTTTGTCAAGTTTTGCTTCTGTAACTTTCATTTCATACTCTATATCGAATTTTGATTTGGTAAGGTCATCTGTTTTATTCTCTTTATTAGTCGTTACTGTGCTTATTTCATCCATAACATTTTCAAAATCATCATCTAATTCAGCAACTCTTTCCTGATTTTCTAATTGTTGCTGTTGCCTTTGATGTTTATACTTTTTAGATTTCGCAATAATTTCTTTCATCACTTCAGCTTTAGTTTTCTTCCTTTCAGGTTGTGCCTCAAGATCATTTGATTCAAGATCAGTTACTGGTCTCTTTTTGGAGAAAAAATCATCATCATCGATAGTATCTTTCCCACTTAAAGACTGTCCTAAATGGGTTAAGCCATCTTCTTGGAAATCAATATTATCATCATCATCTAAATTATACATTGAACTTTTACTTGCCTTTGATAATCTTTCTCTAGTGAAACGTTCCAACATTTTATCTTCAAATGAGAGTTTATCGTTACCTTCACCGAATCTTCTATCGATGATACCACCAGCTTTACCCTTTCTATTTAATCTTTCATCAAATTCCTTTCTTCTACTTTCTTCACCAATTTGTTTCGTAATACCCGGTTTACCAGCAATGATTTTTTTCTCTAAAGCATCTGCTCTCTTGTTTCTTAAAACTTTAACATCAAATGGATTAAATTGTTCTCTAATTTCTTGCAATATCTTTTCCTTATCATCTTTACGAAGTTTATCTTGAGAACCTTTTTTACCCTTGCCTTTCTTTTTAGAGAAACTTTGTTCAGTCAAACCAGCATTCTTCAATGTCTCTCTGAGTTTTTTGAGCTGTTTACCACCTGCCATGATGTATCAGATGTTGGTTTACTGGCTCAAGAATTATCGTATAGTGACATGAAATTTTTTTTATGTTTTATTTTTTTTTTTCATTTCTGTTCAAGCTGAAAAAAAAAATAATCTGAGTACTCGATCGATCCGCTTTGTTCCAGTAATAAATAACAACAGATCCTCGGTTGGGGCAGACTCTCACACCACATTTACTGATTGACCCGACTGAACAGCACTTACTTTCCCATGTCGTCACGAAGGGTTGTTGTGACAGGAGTAGGTTTAGTTTCACCGTTAGGTTTAGGGGTGAAACACGCATGGAACAATTTAATAAACTCCAAATGTGGTTTAATCTCAACGTCACAATTAAAGGACGCTGAAAGATACGCTGAGGTACCATCTAAAGTTGTAGGTAAGATTCCTGAATTTGAAGGTGATGCTGAAGATACACCTGAAGGATTCTATAATCCCTTAAAGCATTTTACTACACATGAATTGAGAAGGTTTTCATCATTTATTCAATATGCTATAGTTGCAGCTGATGAAGCGTTACAGGATGCCAAATGGAATCCTAAGGAACAGAAAGAGGAAGATCAATTGAGATCAGGTGTTTGTATTGGGTCAGGTACTGGATCAGTTGAAGATGCTCTTTATAATGGTATGAACTTTGAGAAATCTGGTTATCGGAAACTGCAACCTTTGTTTATACCGAGACTGCTAGTAAATATGGCAAGTGGTAATGTTTCAATAAAATATGGATTGAAAGGTTTGAATCATTCGGTGAGTACAGCGTGTGCTACTGGTGCTCACGCAATTGGTGATTCATTTCGTTTTATCAAGGATGATTATGCTGATGTTATAGTTTGTGGTGCATCGGAAGCTGCAATTAATCCAATCTCACTTGGTGGATTTGCACGTTCTAAAAGTGTAACTACAAAATTTGGAGATGAACCTGAGAAATCTTCAAGACCATTTGATAAAGATAGATCAGGATTTGTTTTAAGTGAAGGTAGTGGTATATTAGTTTTAGAAGAACTTGAACATGCTTTAGCTAGGAATGCCAAAATTTATGGTGAGATAAAGGGGTATGGTCTTAGTGGAGACTCTACACATATAACTACACCTAGTAAAGAAGGTGATGGCGCCAAGAGGGCAATGGAGATGGCTGTTCAAAGAGCAGGATTGGTTGCAGAAGATATCGAATACATCAATGCACATGCTACTTCGACACCGTTAGGCGATCGAGCGGAAAATTACGCAATTAAAAGATTGTTTCACATGAATAAAGAGTTAAGAGTCAGTTCTAGCAAAGGTCAAATTGGGCATTTGCTTGGTGCTGCAGGAGCTGTTGAATCAATTTTCACTTTATTAGCACTAAAAGAAGGGATAATCCCACCAACTTTGAACTGTGATAATCCTGGATTACATGACGAAGATGAACCGAATGATTTTATTTTTGATTATGTGTCTAATAGATCACAAAAGAGAGATATTGAATATGCATTGAGTAATAGTTTTGGATTTGGTGGAACGAACGCATCATTATGTTTTGCCAAATTTAAAGGATAAGAAAATAATAGGGAGGGGGTTTGGGGAACACACACGAGATATTCAGTATATAAATGGTATAATCTTGTATTGAGATTTGATTTGATCTTTTGATTTATAGAATTTATAAGATTGATCTGCTGAGATTGAAAGGTTCACTAAAACCCAGATAACAATGAGAAAATACGAGATGGATGGATCAAGAATGAAACAAGACAAATAAATCAAAATTTCATCAAAATAGTGTGGACATACGACATATTTGAATAATGTTGAGCTCATATCAGGTAGATTGTACTTTATTTGCAGAGACAATATTCTATGGTTGATATGTTGATCATATGATGCAGATGTGAAAAGAAGAAGAGCAAGAAAATCCTTGACTTTCAAATTAAAATATTCTCTTAAACTAATTTTCACCAATGGTATGATATTGATAGAAGTGTAGAAAAATAGTCCTACAAGGTAATGGAATAGATGAATTTTGGAGGATTGAGAAAATTTGGAGACAAAATAGCATTCGTAAAGTCTTCTAGAGCTTTGAATAGCGTTTATCGAAATTACAGCAAAAAGATTAGTGTTTAGCGGGTAGCAAGAGTAGCAGATCACAAACATATTTATCCACGAAAGAATAAAGTGGATTATGTAGAAGTGTGTGAACCAGTATTTGGGTACATACACGTCTATGAGGACCGCACTTTTGTTTCCCGGTATCTGCAACGTTTTGCCGTACTTGAGGAACGGCTGCAGAATGGGGACCCGTGAGACGCCCCAGACAGAGAGCGTGGAAACAAAGAGGGCTGCGTTAATGGCAGTAATGGTATACTGCAAGAGCAGCTTGTTCATTGGTGGGTAAACGAGTAATATGAGTTGCTCAATCGTCGGTATTGTAGAAAAAGTTGTTGTTGTTGTTGTTGCTGCTGTTCTCTCTCTGCTTAGCGCGTTTTCCACGACGGTCGTCGGGTCGACGCTGCTCTTGTTGTAAACGTCATGTTGTTTGCTCACACTGGCTCACACACACATTCTCTCTCTAAAACGCAGCTACACGCAGGACCTCATCATGGCACTACCACTAGTTGCACTTTACTACGGACTATTGATCATTGGGTCGATATTGTTTTTGCAAGTGTATGACCAGGAACAGCTTGCTGATGGCGGTCAACGGATTATGGCGACAATTTCGAGCCAAAAGGAACATATTGTGAGTAAGATTACACCTTACATTGAAGATATCAGTTCTAGGTGGCATGCAAAGTTTGACGGTGTTTCTAGCCCAGTCGTTAGTAGCACTGGCAGTGTCCATGCGGCAGAAAACGTGATGCATGCTGTCACAGAAAACGACACTGTCCAAAGACTGTGCTTTATTTACCAGAAAGCTGTTCAGAAGTTGAAGGAATCATTTTGGGGTGAACAAATTGCGAAGATTTGGAAATTCGTTGAAGAGTTCTTTGTAGCACATCAAGCTAAGGTCTTTCTTTACTCGGATAAGGTTTACAACTTCAGCGCAGATAAGCTTGCGATTATTACATCATATGAGCCTTTTCAAACTTTAATCAAGGAATACGGTAAGATCCATGAGCAGTATGTGTCACCATATGTTGAAAGTGCGAGCGAAGTTGTCGGTAATAGCATCAATGCGTGCGTTGAGTTTATTAACGAGAAAGTGGGCGGTGTTGAACTTACTAGTAGTGTCAGTGGTGAGAGAACTTCAAGATCGGAGCTTACATACACATTTATTGTCATTATTGTTGCTGTGTACATTTGCAAACTTACATTGACCAAGATTCTGAGACTTTTCGTGAAAGACGCGTTCCAAATGAACCGTAGCGTCTCGGACATGTACAACAACAGTCTCAAATCGACCACACACTCTCCAATCTACGAGAGCATCAAGGAGAAGAGCGAGCACGCGATGGTTGTTGACGAGCTTGAGGAAGTGGAAGCCCTTGCTGCGAAAGCTGAAGCTGAAGCGCAAGCGCAAGCCGAAGCGCAAGCAGCGGAAGCTGGGAGCAACCGCAAGATCCCAGGGAGCAATCGCAGCACCGCAGGGAGCAATCGCAGACAAGAAGAAGAGCAGGAAGAAGAAGGGGAAGAAGAACTAAGCAGCGACGACGACGATGACGACGATTACAAATACGACGACAACACCAACGACAACGACAACGACAATGTCTCTGTGTCCTCCCGGACGTCGCCGCTCCTGGTGCAGCCGCCACGGCCGGCCACCACGACGCAGACAGCGCCCGTCACCGCCCGGGGCAGCACCGTCTAGCCTCTGCTGCTTCGCCCGTGCCGTGGCCGCTGTCGTTGTCAACTGTCACTCATCACTCTGTCACTCTGTCACTGTAACCCTTTCTCTGTATTTTAGTGTACTGTATCTATCAGCCGCGCCCCCTGCCGAGCCCCCTGCCGCGCCCGCGACAGCGCGCCTGTCGCAGCCTGTCCCTCCCTGATGGCCTGACCCGGCCTGGCAGGACACGACCCTGCTATTGTTCACAGCTACCACACACACACACACACACCTCCGGAACGTTGCGTTCCTGTCTCCTTGTCGGCCACTCTCTCCAGCTTTGCTCCACACAGCCATGTTCAACCAGGAGAAACCTCAGCAGTACCAGCAGGGCGGCTACTACCAGCAAGACTACAACCAGGGTCCCTACAACAACAACAACAACTACAACAACAACCAGATGGGTCAATACCAGCAACAACCGCAGTACAACAACAACCAGGGTCGCCACAGAGGCGGGGGTGCCGGTTCCAACTTCCTGAAAAGACTGTGGGACTCCATCATTTTCGGTGCTGGTGCAACTATCGGTAGCAGAATCATCAACGGTATCTGCTCTTAGGGCACACCGTGTAGCATTTCCATTGTCTGAGGTGGACCCTATTTTAGCTCCCTTTTTTTCCCCATTTCGGAATGTGTATTCTATATAGTTAGTTAATAATAATATCTTTTTTTTTCGTTCGTTCTCGTTATACATCAATTGCCCAATCTCATCTATAGTACGATCCATATGCATTCCAAATACGCTGCACAGTGAGAAGTTTGTACTCAACATCAACATCTTGGCTTATCAGCTCATCTATATCACTGCTAAAAGACTCGTAAATGTACGGTGGAATCACCAGTGAGGCAAGTTTCCTCAAATTTTCCACTTCAATGAATAATAGCCCAATTTGAAACCATTCTTCTTCTTCATTTACATTTTCCAAGTCACCATTTCTGCCTCTACGATGATAAACAACCATCTTATCTACTATTTTCTCAACGTTACCTAAACTACGACATACACGATGACAGATTTCCAAATGTTTCAATTTTTCATTCCTTTGCGCATTCTCTCCATTATACCAACTCATTATAGTATTTTTCAACATATAAACAATCAACAACGATGGTGATGCAGCAACAAATCCGAAAACTAATTCTTGACTCTTAAGAATCTTATCAACACCGTTCAATGCAAGTGAGCCATCAACTTTAGTCTTTTGAATTTGAATCAATAAATTCCTTAACATATCCCCCTTAATAATAGATTTAATAGGTGTCTTTAATTCTTTCTCATATTCATTCATAATAATCCCTAAATCTCCATGTTTGACGTTTTCGATTAAACTTTCCCGATTGTTGATTTCAATGTTATAATCTTCGATATAATCTAAAACCATATTTTCTAATGATTTTAAATCACTTTCAAGTGATTTTTGTGTCATTAATGCAATCTCAGAATTCTCATCATGTCTAATAGTTTTCAATATATTCTTTATTGGATCCAAAATCCAATTCTTCCAGAAAGATGTTGTCGTATCAATTATATAATCACCTCCCTCTTTCAAATATTTGTAAAATTCTTCCCTAGCTTCTCCACTCGTCAATAATCTATGTATATTAAATATAACGTTCGGAACATAGAAAATTGCAACTGTACTACCGAAAAGATAAATTGGCCAATTTCTTACCCAATACGATGGACTAGAATATTGAATTTGCTCTTCCCTCAATCGACTGAAAAATAATGGTCTATTTGCAATAAATTCAATCAATGAATCAATCGACGAAACTTTATTATCCTCACCATTCATTTTCAAATCTTGGAAATATTTGCTTGAAATTGAAATCTTAATCCCTCCATCGTACGATGGTTTATTAGCGAAAAGGTATCCTAACCTAGTTATATTATCATTTTTAAAATCAATGAGTCCTTTCCTCTTTCTTTCAATTTCATAACGTGAATAGATATACGGTAATTTGAAAACTGAGTTCCAGAAAACGTTGAAAACTGAATGTGAATAATAATTTTGTTTCTCAATTAGGAAAGTTGTCGGTGATTTGATAAAATTTTCAATATTTTTATTAGTTAGAGTAGTAGCATTTTTAATCCAGTTGAATATTTTCTGGAAAATCGATGATTCAGGTATCCAATGTGGGATATCGACACTCTTCCTCATATTGACATTCTTCACCTCTTTAACGATATTGAAAAAATTTACTGGTAATGTTTGAATGAAGTAGAGTATTATAAGATGTTTCTTTGAGAAGACCTTATCATAGTAACTAATATCATTCAGTGAAACAAGTGTGAATTCAATCAATTTTTTACTGGTATCCATTACAATCAATGCAGCTATGTAAAGTAAAGATATTTCAGCTAATTTTCTAACGTTGATATCATCCGATTGAACTTGCGGATTGAGGAAACCCTTAATTTGATTTGCATAGCTGATTAACTTATTTTCTTCCACTTCTGTCAACTTTGAGTCTCCAGATATAGGTTTACTAAACTTTTGTACCAATTCGTAAATTTCAAAGAATATATTTCTAATAGCAGCAGCACTGTTATCACCATTATTCTTCTTTTCAAGCTCAGATAAACATAGCGCTGCCTCCTCTTGCAGAGTAACTAGATCGGTTTTCGTAAAATTCTGCAGAGTCAAAACAGACATCTTTGCACAGAGACAGAGTTGTATAAACGTATAGCAGCAGTTAGGGATTAATTAGTACCCACAGTGAGCCGAGAAAAATGATGCGGCTACTAGCATGGTTGCAGCGTTACGAAAATTTGGCAGCAGCCTTATCAAAACAGCACAACCACCCCTGTTCTCTCTCTCTATTCTCTCTTTCTTCTCCTTTACCTTTTCCTTAAGACAGTACTAATTTTCTTGCAATTCGCTTGTTTGTCATCTATTCTGTCTTCCACTTGAACTAAAACTGTTTAGTAATAACAAACGATACCATCAGTTAGCGACTGAAACTGAGAATCACAGTAAAGACATTGAACTAGAAGAATTAAACAAAAGTGAACTTCACAAAAGTAATAAGAAAAAATTCTCGAAAATGAAGTTTTCACATTCTTTACAGTTTAATGCAGTCCCTGAATGGTCATCTAAATATATCAACTATTCATCATTGAAGAAAATTGCATATAATTTACAGAGAGAACATGTTGAAGAATTAAGTTTTAAATCACCTAACGATGAAGCTTTATTCAATGATAATTTGAATGATCCTTTAAATCCAATAAATGTATTCATCAAAGCATTAGATAAAGAAGCTGAGAAGATTAATAAATTTTATCAGTTACAAGAAGAGATTATTTTCAAAGAATACGATATACTTTTAAAAGATTTCTTAGAATTTGAAGTTGATTTCCCCTACGATAAAAGTGATGAGTTAACTAGATCTCGTCTTAAGCAGATACTAATGGAGATCATCCCGGATTATAGTACAAAATTAATGGAGTATGTTCATGAACGGGGTGATACATTTACTGAATCTCAAATTGATGATAATTTGATAGACAATGGGGGTGATGGTGGTGGGGCTGAACTTTTAAGCCCACAGAGTGAAACTATTGATAATCGTGATGAAGTTGATTCATTAACGTTAGGTAAGAAGAAATCTATACCTGTTTTATTTTATGATGATGATTTCCATGTTACATTTCTTGAAGCATTAAAAGCTGAAAAGAAGGAAAGTATTTCTAAAATTTTCACACAATTAAGTGAACTTAAATCATATATTGAATTGAATAAGATTGGTTTTGGTAAAGCATGTAAAAAATTCGATAAATTATTACAAGTTTCAATTAAAGAGGATTATCTTGAGAAACTTGATAGATATTATGTTTTCAAAGAATCGACGATAAATGAATTACAATTTAAGATTAACAATATAATTAAGATTTATTCAATTTTCACGAATAATAAAATCGAGGAAGCTAAAATTGAACTTGGTACAAATTTACGTGAGAAAATTGTTTTTGAAAGGAATACAGTTTGGAGGGATATGATTGGTATGGAACGTAAATCTCAAGCAGTTTTCGCTAAACCTGAAAATTTAATTGAGAATAAGGAACCATATAAGATAAAATTAGGTGCAGGTAAAGTTTTAACTATACCATTATTTATTACATCAATTAAATTTATTGAAATAGTTTTAATTTTCTTGATAACAATAATTTTATTAAATGTTTCACCATTTGAAGATTTACAACAAAGGAACTGTTTTGCAATTTTAATTTGTTGTTCATTATTATGGGCAACGGAAGCAATACCATTGTTTACGACATCATTATTGATACCATTTTTGATAGTTATTTTAAAAGTTTTGAAGAATTCGGAAGGTGAAGTTTTAAATGCGATTGAATCATCTAAGATTATTTCATCAACGATGTGGTCACCGATTATAATTTTATTATTAGGTGGATTTACATTAGCTGCAGCATTATCGAAATATAATTTAGATAAATTAATTTGTACATTTTTATTATCGAAAGTTAAACAATCACCATCATCAATTTTATTTTCAATTTTAGTTGTATCAACATTAATTTCAGCTTTCGTTTCCAATGTTGCAGCACCAGTTTTAATGTATTCCATTATTCAACCAATTTTGAATACATTAAACGATTCAACTATAAATGGTGGTAAAACGGTTCAGAAAAATCAATTTGCGCAAGCATTAGTTTTAGGTATTGCATTATCGTCGAGTATTGCAGGTATGTCATCACCGATTGCGTCACCACAGAATGTGATTGCGTTAGAATTTATGGATCCTCAACCGAATTGGATACAATGGTTTGCGATTAGTTTACCAGTTTGTTTCTTTTGTTTGATAATTATATTCATTATACTTTTAATTTCATTTAAGTTTGAGAATATAGTGATTGTACCAATCAATCAACATCATGATGGATTTAATGATAAACAATTGATTGTTCTTATTATATCAACTTTAACTATAATACTTTGGTGTTTGAGTAATTTTTTGAAAGATATTTTCGGAGATATGGGTATAATTGCGTTATTGGAGATGGTTTTATTTTATGGTACAGGGATCTTATCGCAAGAAGATTTTAATAATTATCCATGGACGATAATTATATTGGCGATGGGAGGTATGGCATTAGGTAAAGCTGTAACCATTTCAGGGTTGTTGGAAACAATTGCATATAGTATTCAGATTGAATTGATGGATAAAGAGTTGTTTACGATTTTAGTTATTTTCGGGTTTATTATATTGATTATGGCAACATTTGTCTCGCATACTGTTGCATCGTTGATTATTGTGCCTTTGATTGCAGAGATTGGTAAATCATTGGATGATCCACACCCGAATTTACTAGTTATGAGTACAGCGTTAATTTGTTCATGCGCAATGGGATTGCCTACTAGTGGGTTCCCTAATGTTACAGCTATTGGGTTAACTAATAACGTTGGTATTAAATATTTGGACGTTACGACGTTTATCAAAGTTGGGGTGCCTGCATCGATAGGATGTGGTTTGGTGATTGTAACTGTTGGGTATTTATGTATGCGGATGGTTGGTATGTAAGTAGATTAAATAGTACCAAAATATTTATCGTCGATGAAACGTGTGATGACGTCACCTATACCTGCGGTAACTAGAGTGACTTTCGGGAAGGCAGCTGAAATTCTACGTAGTGCGATGTCTGTAACTCTGTAGTTGACGATTATGATTTGATTTTCGGTTACATTGTGGTCTAGCAAGATTTTGATTGCCATTACAATGGATGCACCTGAAATGATTTCAGCTTCAAGCAATAGAATGTGGTCGTCGCTGGAGTTGAAAATGGGTAGTTTCTCTGTATGTAATTGAGGTTCACCTGTCCTTGAATCGGTTTGGATTAGCAATTTACCGATTTTAACGGACGGTATAGTCTGTCTTAGAGCTTTCTGGAACACGTCGCCTGATCTGATCAAGGATACACCGATGATATTTGGAAGAGGGGGTGATGATTCATATGGTACAAATTCTAGTGAGAAATTGATCAGTAATGAAGCAATTCTGTTGAAATTGAATATGAAGTCATCGGGCGAAGTAGATATATCGAGTATAGTTGTGTTCAAGACTTTGATTTGGTTAGTTGAAGGTAGGATATGGATGTTAGAGAAAGGGTCATGATTTGAGACTAATCTGTTCAATTGGAGGATGTGGGAATACGATTTCTCGCTTAGTTTTTTCTTGAGATGTAGGATAAGCATAGAGGTAGCAATTTTGTTATCTGAGCCGCGCGGTATAACGATATCAGCGTTGGACCTTGTCGGTAAAACGTAGGATATAGAGTTAGGTTTAACGAAAGCGTTCCATTGATTAATCACACCTTGAATTGATCTACCTCTATGAAGTATATCACGTAATAGTCTTCTCGAATAGCAGATATCGATATCGGTATCGACGAAAACTTTAAAATCCATTAGCTCGATCAATTTAGGGTGGTATAAAGACATTATACCTTCAATTATGATAACGTTAGCACCATAGATTGTAATTTTCTGGTTTGGTTGCCTTGAATGAGTTTTGAAAGAATAGATTGGTATATCGACTTTCCTACCATTTTTCAAATTCTGTACAGTTTCAATTATAGCATCGAAATCGTAAGCTTCAGGTTTATCGAAATCGTACTGGTTAGCGTAGGCTAGTTTGGATTGCTCAGGTGTAAGATCTTTGTAGAAATTGTCTAGAGATAGTAGTACGGTCCAGGGTTGGTTGATAGAAGAGGTGATTTCTTGGGCGACAGTTGTTTTACCTGACCCGCTGAGACCTGCGATACCGATGATATAGGGGGATGACCATGGTGGGATATATGATGTCATGGAGAGGGAAGGGGGAGGGGGAGATTGGTTGGCATGTAGGGTGGTAGGTATCTTATAGGGTCTGTTAATATAAAAGAAAATTTCGCACTAGTGAGTGTATGTGTACAAGTGGCACCTATCTCCTACTACACTCCTACACTCTACACTCTACACCCCTACTAGCATGAAGAGAGCAGTAGAAGAAGGGGATCCAGGGGATGGATCCAAGAGGTTACACAGAGATGCGGATGGTGAATACAAGATGGTTTTCGAACACGACAACGGCGACGACGACGATATTGGAAGTGGTGGGGAATCACCGATAGAGGGCGCCACTGACACCGCTACCACCACCAACGCCAACATACTGCGACTGATCGAGGAGGAGGAGGAGAAGGAGCGGTCTATACTCAAGACGAAACAGACACTCCCCATCTACGAGCACCGGGCGACGATACTCGACGCGGTCGAGCACAACCAGGTCGTCATCCTTGTTGGCGAGACGGGCTGCGGTAAGACGACGCAGGTGCCGCAGTACCTCTTCGAGGCGGGCAGGCGCGTGTGCTGCACGCAGCCGCGGCGGGTCGCCGCGACGAGCGTCGCGCGCCGGGTCGCG
>JANIWQ010000131.1:0-27497 GCA_030555725.1 Pichia sp. yHMH446
GCACTCGATAACGATTTCTAAAAGCCAATTGTGCTTCAGGATTTTCACTGGTAGATTCGAAGATGTTTTTAAATAGGCTATAAGCGTCGTTCATGGTGGTGTCGTCAAACGTTGTCTCGTTCAGTTTGGTTTTGAACCTGCTGTTGAGTTCTTCATATGTTTTAGACAGAGTATTCGTGGAGTGTGCCCTTTTAAGCCGTTGGAATTTTGAGTCTTTGTTGTGAAGATCTTTATCCATGGCAAACAGAGCTTTTTGTAGTTTTTTATATCGTGTGTATATGGTTTCTCTGTAGAAATCCATTGATAGTAATGGGTCGTCATTCCAGCTTGTTGTAGGCTGAAAGATAGCTTGTATCGTGCCTGCTTGCTGTAAGAAGGATAGATCCATGGGTTGCTTCCTATTTTTGTAGCTGTTGGAATCGAAATCTGTTCTGCTATTGACCGCATTCCTACGGTTTCTCCATTTACTGAAGGTAAGCATTATGGGAGAGTGTGAGGAATAGTGTTGCTTTTCCAGGACTCGATATTTACATACATAACCAGAAAAGAGTTGTGCTGGTACGTAGAACCGATCAAGCCTGGAGGGTGTCGTGTGATGGTGATTAGTTGGAAGGTGTTTGGCCTTGCCAGAGATGAATGTGGTTGCATCGATTGTTGAAATGGATGTAAACAGCTGATCCGTTACAGTGTTGGGTGGAGTATTCCAGTCCCCCATAAAGATTGGATTCGTAAGTGTGGTGGAGTGTAGCAGGTGAGTGAGTTGGGCATAGAAATCTTGGTTGGTGACTTGGGTTAGTGATGAGAATTGGGATTCAGATCTGGCTACAGGAGCGTAGACCAAAATGATGTGATAGGTCTCATCATGTGCAGAGATTTCTATATCGCTGATGTAACTTTTGTAGGGAGGGTCTAATGCTTTGTGAAGGGTGTTAGTTGAAATAATTGATATGGGAGCAGCATCGTGTATGAAAAGTTGTACCCGGTTGAGAGAAGTAGTGGGATGGGAAATGGGGATGTAGTTTGAGAGCGAGAACCTTTCAAAGATATTAGGATCAGTAGAATCGAATTCCGTGAGACCAAGTATATCTGGGTTTGTGTGTTGAATGAAGTTCAGGAATTTGGTTGTTTTGGTGAGGGATGCACCGATGTGTTGAATGTTATATTCAACTAGTCGTATTTGTGCATTCCTCATAAGGTGATTTCCGTGTCACCGTCCATATCAATGGGCTGGTGACTTTGGTAGGTGAGTTGTGGTTGATCCATTGGTTTGTTCGAAATGTGTTGGGGAAGCTCGGTTGATGAAGACGCTGCTTCTTCAGTTAGCTCTTCATCGGAGGAATCATAGGTGTATGTGGGATAGGTCTCTTGATCTGTCCCTTTCATGAAAGATTCTTCCTCATATCCTTCATCTTTATAGTTCCAAAGTTCTTCCAGTTCCGGATGGTAGTGGAGGTATACTTGATGCCATGGGGGCAAAGTTTCTCTCGGATAGTTCGACATCTCCATTTCCATATATGCCTTTGGCATCTTGAGGATTGATTTGACGTAGTAGTTGTCAAACGATTTCGAGGTCGAATTGCAGTGAACCATCTTATGGGCAGGGTTACCACAGAAGGAGCAGCCTTTACGGATAGGACACTGTTTCCTTGTGTGGCCACTGCAGCTGCAGTAGACACAGTATGTCAATTTGCTATTGACATATGTTTGGGCTTCAAAAATTTTTTCTCCTGACCTCATTAAGGTTCTAGGTTTTGGGAGCATTTCAGCTTGGAGGTCTAGGAGTGTATATACGATTTGTTTAGAATCGTGTTCAAGGGGGTTATTGAAAGTAGGTTTTGGAGGTAGGTGGACGTAGTAGACGTTTCCGTATTCACTGTAGTTTTCTCTGACAAGGTGCTCAAGGTCGGAGTAGTGAATGTCAGAAGGGAAGTCCGTTTTAAAGACAACTGGGTTTGTAAATACTTCTAGAGGAGTGGTGGTAATACAGGTATCTGTGAGCTGGTTGTTAAGAGAGAGGCATTGTGCTTGAAGTTTTGTGGTGAGAGGTTGAGGAAAGGTATTTGGGAGGTTGAAATGTAATATAACGGATGAGGTTGTTGATTTTGAAATCACTGGTACTATATCGTCGTGGAGGCTTTTTAGGTCACTATCGTTGATGATAGCATTGGAGATCATACTGAGGGTAGCATTAAGCATCTCAGAGGTGAGGGTAGTTTTTTTGGTGGTAGCAATTTTAGCTGAGAGAGAGAATTTGTGATGAGGGTCAAAGCTCGCATGTTCGGCTAAGAGCTCGGAAATCTCGGTTGGGTTGTCAAATTTTGGCGCGAATTTTTTTTTTTGGTTTTTGTTATTTGTTGTGACTGTTTGGTGGTTTTGTTGGTTTTTGATGGTTTCGGCCATAGTAGGGGTTCTTGTGCCGTTGGAATTGGTTGTAGAGGTTAGAGGAGTAGATTGGTTTGTAGAGTAGGTAGTGTCGGATAGAGGGGTCGTTTTTTTTTTTAGTTTTTTTGATTTGTGGGACAAATGGGAGGGGAGTTTTATCCTGTTCGCCTTCCAGTGAGGAAAGTAAAGGGAAAAGCTCTGAGTGGGTCATTCCAGGGGAATTTTGGCTGTTAGATGCCACTTGGCTTCTAAGAACACGATGTGAACCAGTGGGGACCTTAGGGGGGCTTTGGTTAGACATCTCTCAGACTGAATCGTTCAAAAGTAAAATCACAGTAATGATCCTTCCGCAGGTTCACCTACGGAAACCTTGTTACGACTTTTTGAGGCATCGTTTTAAGAAATTCTGGTAGCTGTTATTTTTGTAAAATGTAAATGCCTCTTTAGCTTAGTGGTAGAGCGTCGCACTTGTAATGCGGAGGTCGCTAGTTCAATTCTGGCAAGTGGCATTAATTTTTATGATTTTTTTCTAAAAATTTATTTTCCCTATATTTCAACTTTTTTTTCCATCCCGTCATCGATTCAATACTATTAATCATATATCAAACGAATATCAACATATATGTCAGGGGTGGAAACTGAAGCCGTCAACACTCTATTAAGAAATTTAGGACAGCTTGTAACCTCTGTTTCAAATAAATTGAAAGAAAATGTTCTGAATCAAACCATAAACGAATCTTTGGAGGAAATCAAGAAAAGAGGTGAAATTGAAAATAATGAAGCAGTTACTGAGCTAGAGCAAGCCAAATTACTCAATCTAAATGCATATATTTTAGTATCGCTTTTTTTCACCCATTCAAAATTAAGTGGGAAGAAAATGGATGCTAATTCCTCAATAATGTCTGAGATCAAGAGAGTGAAGGAATATATGGATAAAGTCAAAAATGCGGAAGAAAGCTTGCTTAAGCAGAATGATGATGATATAAAAAAATTGCAAGATTCTGAGCAATTTGTTAGCAAACATTTTGGTACTCGTCCTGCTGCCATTTCCAGTACTCACTTTGAAGATAAGAAAAATGATAATAAAAAACAAGGTTCTCATGTGCGATTTGATGATAATAGAGCAATTGATCAAAATGTGGTTAAGAAAGAGAATAAGCATGTAAATAAGAAGACATCTTCTAATAAGATTACTAAACCTTCTTCAAAGTCGAAAAGATTACGCAAACATAACTGAGATTGGATGAGGGCATGAGCAAATATGATTTATCGAAACTTTTTAATTGTAAACTAGCTATACTACATTAGTTTAATCTATAGTGAACAGATCTACTAGTTATTGTGTTTTATATTAGAAACGGTTATATTCCGCTAATCACGTGACCAATTTGCTCAATTTAGTTTATCGTACAAGTCTCAAAATACGGTCTGGCATTTTGGGTACGTAACCATCATAGATGGGCAAGGTCAACTAATTCCCTGATCGTTAAAGCCGATTAACCACTAGCAAATCAATCTTTATGTTTCAGTATATTAGAACCACTGTTCGTCGTCACAGTAGAAAGATCTTGTGGACGGCAGGGATTGCCTCAATCTCTTATTTGTTGAGTATCTATGTGAGGAGGAAGCTTAGAGAATTTCAAGAACAACTGAAACAAGAAAATGCAACAAGGGAATTGATAAAAAGAAGGTTTGCACAAACACAAAAAGATTGCTACATGACCTTTCTTTCGTTTTTGCCAGTTTTAGTTGAACCTATTTACAAGCAGCTAAACGTAGAAGAGATTACAAAAGAACTCAAACTTGCCAGGAAGGAAAGAATTACTGGGAATGAAATTAAAAGTGAAATTACCAGTGAAGATCTTAGTAGCACTACACGGTCTGAACTTTTAGAGAGTAGTGCTAGACAGGATAAATCTACACAAAAAAGTAAGGTTGAACTGTGGCAAGATCTAAAGCTGAAGTCATTGACGAGATTTTTGTCTTTAGTCTATGCCGAAAGTTTGATGATTACTCTCTTACATCTTCAGTTGAATATAATTTCGAGGAAATCATATCTTAAAACTGCTTTCAAGCTAGCGTCATCAGATCATGAGTTGAGTTTGCTACATCTTGAAGAAGATGAAACAGCAAATGACGATAATCTTCCCGAACAAGCTTTTCTTTCATTTACATGGTGGCTATTGAACAAAGGTACTCTAAGACTTATAGAAATTGTACAGGCAAGTGTACATGAAGTTTTCGATGCAGTGAGCTTGAGAGACGAGATGGACATGGATCATTTCGGTTCACTGATACGTAAAACTCAATCTGTGATTGATGGAAAATTGGCCGAAAAGAAATCGCTAAAAGAGTTATATGATGATTATGAGAACTATGATGTAACAGAAAGCAAGGCAGTATCTATTGTATCATTGCTTTTGCCACCAAAGGAGCAAGAGCTAACTTTATTACAAAACACCAACAATGTTGAATTCTTGACTAAATTTCATCTTAATTCCTTGAATACAACTGCTCTAAGAAAGATGAATGAGGAATTGTACTCATATTTAGCAACTACTCAAGTTTGTGAGGTTGTTAGTAACATTGCAGCAGTCGGTATTGCCTCGGTACTTCCGAAAGTGGACAGTAGTTTGTTAATGAAACACGGTCCTAAAACTGCAGATTCAAAAGATGCTGAAAGAACCGAAAAAGCAACGAGTTGGAAGTTGGCCTTGATTTTAGGTGTTTTGACACCTCAAACGCAAGAGCTAAATAACAGACGGATCGACAATCCTGTACTGTATGCGATGAATAATGCTCCTGACCTAGATGGACTCAGCGCAAGTGTATACTCTAACTTCGATATCTAGTTTTGACTGCTTTGTACAGTAATTGTGGTGTCTATCAGCGATAGCACTTATCTTAGGATGCACTTTGCTCTGGGTGCCTGATCTTCTGAACACAGGCCCGCCCGCAGAGATCAACGCGTCGGGAATATTTACTGATTGGGGTGCAAATATCGTTTGATCTCAGGCGAGGAACGACTTGCAGGACCCAACGCTGTTGCAGGTTATACGAGACAACGTTTTTCCTTCAAAGATACCACACACCATAGTTTTCGCCTTTTTAGGGTTGTGAATATTTGTCGACTATCCTGACTTAGTGTTTATTTGGCCCTTGTCTTCATTACAGAACAAACTACTACATATATACTTGAGATATCATGGACACGTTGGACTTATCGGTTTTACTTGCAATATTCATAGCATTAATTGCTTTTGTTTCAAAGGATAAATTTTGGAGCATGGATGTTCCAAAAAAGAACAATCTTGACACTGCAAACGGCAGCACATCTAATGATCTAGTCGACATTATGAAAAAATCAGGCAAAAAGGCAGTTATTTTCTATGGATCACAAACAGGTACCGCCGAAGATTATGCAATCAAGTTTGCAAAAGAGTTCCAGTCTAAATTTAAAGTGCCAACAATGTCTGTGGACTTAGCTGATGTTTCCTTTGAGAACTTTCAGAACGTAAAGGAACAGATCCCCGATTTCAAGTTGGCTGCTTTTTTCATGGCGACTTATGGTGAAGGTGAGCCGACTGATAATGCAGTTGAATTTTTTGACTACCTTGAAAATGAATGTGACGGTTTGGATGGTATAACTTATGTTTGTTTTGGTCTCGGTAATAGTACATATGAGTTCTATAACGCCATTGGAAAGAAAACTGTGTCCGAGTTGAATTCAAAAGGTGCCAATATGATTGGTACCTTAGGTTTAGGAGATGATGGAAAAGGTACAATGGATGAAGATTATCTGGAATGGAAGGAGTCACTTTTTGATATCATCAAGGATGAACTCCACCTAGAAGAGTCTACTATAGTATACGAACCTGCTATCTCTGTAACTGAAAACGCTGCTCTAACTATTACATCACCAACCGTATCATTGGGGGAACCAAATTCTCATTATATCAACGCAAAAACAGAAGAACAGTTGAATCATTTGAAATATGGTCCATTTGATCACACTCATCCCTATCTTGCTCCAATTCAAAATACAAGGGAATTATTCAATTCTGAATCTAGGCATTGTATTCACGCTGAATTTGATTTATCTCAAACCAATTTGAAATATTCCACTGGTGACCATGTTGCTATCTGGCCATCAAATTCTAACGAGAAAGTTAATGCACTTTTGTCTATTCTAGGATTACATGAGAAGAAAGATAACGTTATTGAATTAAAATCGTTAGATCCAACTGTTCATACCCCATTCCCTTCTCCAACTACCTATGAAACTGCATTGAGACATTATTTAGAGATTTCTGGTCCTGTTTCAAGGCAATTTCTAAAGTCTATTTCTCAGTTCTGTCCAAATACTGAAACGAAGAATAAGTTACTAGAAATAGCAGATAGCAAAGAAAAATTTCACAAAACTGTTACAGAGAAGTATTATAATATTGCTGACTGCTTGAGAGTTCTTAGTAACGGTATTCCTTGGTCTGACGTTCCATTTTCCTTTATTATAGAATCTATTCCAAAGTTACAACCACGTTATTACTCAATCTCCTCTTCATCATCTATGGAAAAACAAACCATACATGTTACTGCAGTTGTTGAAATAGAAAAACCATTGACATCTGATCATTATGTGACTGGTGTAACTACAAACCTTTTATTGAATATTGATCATGAGCAAAATAAAAGAGACACACCCTTGATTGAAACATATGATTTAGAAGGTCCAAGAGGATTATTTCATAACAAATTGCCAATTCATATCAGAAGATCAACTTTTAAGCTTCCTTCTAATCCAGCAACGCCAGTGATAATGGTAGGACCAGGTACCGGTGCAGCTCCTTTCAGAGGTTTCATTAGAGAAAAGATTAAACAACTTGAAAATGGTGTTTCTAATTTAGGTGAAATTTTGTTTTTCTTTGGTTGCAGAAATTCCGATGAAGATTTTATCTATAAAGATGAATGGACTGAATACGCAAAAAAATTAGATAATAAATTCAGCATGATCACTGCATTCTCTAGAGAAACAGAAAAGAAAGTTTATGTTCAACACAAACTTTCTGAAAATGCATCTAAAGTAATTGAGTTACTTGATAAAGGTGCATTTTTTTACGTCTGTGGTGATGCCGCAAACATGGCTAAGAGTGTGCAACAAGCATTGATTGATATCTATAAGAAGGAGAAGAAAGTGACAGATGATCTTGCATCTACAATGGTAAAACAACTAAGAATTAACAACAGATATCAGGAAGATGTTTGGTAAGCATATTTTACCATATAATTATATAGCTCCAACACTCTATAAACTCTTGTGGCTTCACATAGAAATATAAGTTTGTAATAGAAATAAAAGTTTGTGATATGAGGAACGATTCTGCGAGAATTCTTACTTGGTGGACACACACTTCTACGGAATAGCTCTATACTACACTTGCATAGAATTTAAAAAGCATCACACACATTTATCTTCAAATCATACACTATATCTAACTGTAACACATTCTACAATCTTGAAAAAAGTAAAACATGGCATTTGACTGTTGAGGCGGATATTATTATTGCAGCATAATCAAAAGGTTTTTTATCGTTGCTGAGCCTCCTTGTATCAAGAATTTGCTCTGAAAAAAAAAAAACAGAATGAATCGCACGCAAACTGAATTTTTTTTTTCTTTTTTAGTTATCCGAAACCTGATTGTCTTTGAAACCTGTGAGAGTGGAACAACAGCTCAAAATAATGGCGATCGTCGATGAAAAAACTTTGAAAGGAATAAAAAACAAGCAAAGAAGACAGCAATTGTTTGCACAACTGAAGCATGCACAAAATAAAGCCCGTCATAAGGAGAGGAATGCTAGAGCTCGTGATGAGCGTGAAAATCCTGAATTAAAGGAAAAGAGATTAGCCGAAAACGTCCCTGATACTATTGATTCTAAAAGAGTTTATGATGAAACTGTGAATGTTGATGTTGAAGGTGAAGATAATTTTGATAGTTATTTCAAGGAAGGCAAAGAACCAAAAGTTCTTATTACCACCAATGCCAATGCCAAAAGATCTGCATACGATTTTTCTGCCACTCTTTTAGAAATAATACCTAATTCATCATTTACAAAAAGAAAAAGAAAGTACACAATTAAGGATATGGCTGAGTATTGTTCGAATCGAGATTTTACAGATTTAATAGTTGTTAATGAGGATAAAAAGACTGTTAACGGTATAACATTTGTTCATTTACCAGAAGGCCCAACATTTTATTTTAGTATAACATCCTTAGTTGAAAGAAAAAGAATTACAGGACATGGTCAACCCACAGGACATGTTCCAGAATTGGTGTTGAATAATTTCACTACAAGATTGGGTCAATCAGTATGTAGATTATTCCAATCTTTATTCCCTCATAAACCTGAATTTCAAGGAAGACAAGTTGTAACTTTACATAATCAAAGAGATTACATTTTTTTCAGGATGCATCGTTATGTGTTCAGAAATGAAGAGAAAGTAGGATTACAAGAACTAGGACCTCAGTTTACTCTCAAATTGAGAAGAATTCAAAAAGGTATTAGACAAGATATCGAATGGGAATACAAACCAGAGTTGGAGAAAGACAAAAGAAAGTTTTATCTATAATTTTATATGTATACTCACACCATAAAACTTACTTAGTCCATTACGCTTGAAGAACCCCCCTCAATTAAACCTTTACCTAATTGCTATATGACACGATCCATCAATTACCTGCTGGCTGATTTTCGATTTTTTCGAACAAATGTCTTGCAATCTTAATATTTTCTAGCACCAAACTTTCATTGCGAACTTCATAGTTTTGATCATTTCCTTGACTGTTCCCCATGATAATCATGATATAAATATTTGATGTGAGAATGTCAAGGTAAATGGACGTAGATTTCCCATGTAGAATCAAATTATTGAAGTTTGATCTTATTTTATTAACGCTTTGCTTATAAGTCTTCACAATATTGGAGATTTTCTCAAACCTTTTGGGATCCAGGTTTTCTGATACTAGAAGGTTAGATTGTATTGTAGATCCAGTCTGTTGATTCGATTTAGGCCTATCGATTGATGAAATAACTAAGAAAGTAGTTTTCTCAAATAATATAATCTCTCTTGCGTTTATTATTTGGTTAAACTTGGCTAAATGCTGTTCATATATTTCAACATTGGGTATCAACGAACATACAATAGAGGACCACGCTTTATATAGACTTTCATCCCAAATTGAAGTTGCAAATCCTGTTATACTGAATCCGTACTCATCATGTGCAATTTTTTTCAAATTGTTATACATTAATTGAAACAACTCTTGCCTTTTGTTTGACTGAACTAAATCAATTTTATGTATGAGAATGAAAATTTTGACATTGGGGGAAAACTTGCTTAGATTCTCCAAAACACGTTTGAAAGTATTGATATCTTTGGCAACTTCTTTGCTTTCAACGTCGAAAACATGAATAAGGACTTCACATTTCTTGAAGATATTATTAGTGGTAGAATTCGCATTACTTGAGTCATTAGTATTGTTCAAAAAATTATCCATAAAGACATCCTGACCACCACAATCCCAAAGATTCAATGTCATGTTGTTCAAAAAGCGTAAATTTGAATGTTCGACATCAATAGTTGCCCCTAATCTTCGTGTATCAAATGCAGAATAGTTGGAAAAAATGATGGATCTCATTGAAGATTTACCAGAGCCTGAACGGCCCATCAATAGAAGCTTTTTTCCTGTTGACATTTGGTTTCAAACAGTACTTATTAGACTGGGTGATGGAGTGACTCGTTGAATAGAAGTTCTCACTTCAAAGGCCACACCTTTGCATTTCCGCATATACGTGAGTTCTAGATAGCTGTAATGTTGCCGTAACTCAAGAAGGCAGTGCGCGTTCTGCGATACGATAACCGCAAACTCATCGCCAACGCTTTTCCAGATGTAACATTAGAGGCTCAATGCAGGCTTAGAGTGTCTAATCGGTTGGTTGCTGTCAGGCTTTTGTTTTCAATGATATAAAAGGGAGGGAATTATCTCTTCCCCGTGTCTGTTTCTATCCGTTACTAGGGTGGTAACACAACCTAACATGTCTCGAGAGTTAGACCTGATTGAAAAACTTTATTTTTGGAGAACACAGTTGAAGTACTATTCCAACTGTCGGGTTGCCGCACATTACAGCGTTAACCTCACTGAAGAAACCGTCTTCTATGCTCTAGCAAGTTTACTCGAGAGAATACCTCATCTCGTCACTGGTATTTCCAAGTCTGCAGACTCAAAATTGGGATATAAAGCACAGCTAGTTGATACTCTTAAATTTGATGATGTGGTAGAGTTTATTCAGGATGACTCTCTGGAAAATATTGAAAAAATGCTAGACAAGTATCACCACGAGTATTTCAGTTATGACAAGGAATTAGTTTCATGGAAACTCAAAGTTGTTAACAATAAATTTGTGATATTTTATTATGATCATCTATTATATGATGGAGGATCAGGTAAAAACTTTCTTACAATTTTTGGCAGGTCATTGTCTTCTTCTAATACCGCTTTATCTTTGAAGTTTGAAGGAATGGATTCTTTGGTCTTTGATAGATCCGGAGAAAAGGTCTCAAATCTCTCCATCCCGCCTTCACCTTTCCAGATAATAGACTATTCTCTTCCATGGAAGTTTCTAGTTTATGAAATTTTGAAGTTTACGGCTCCCAAATTTATCACAAAATATCTCAAGTATTGGTTTGATGGTAATCCATATCGTGAAAAAATGACGTTCAAAAGTGTTACTTTTAAATCTGTGGGATTAAAAGAAGTTTCTAATGGTAGCAGCTGTAGAATCCTCAATATTGAACAAGACCGTTTAAAGACTCTATTAAGTCTTTGTAAGCAGCATCAAGTTAGACTAACTTCTTTACTAGTAACCATCGGTCATATGAGCATTGGAAATATCATTAATTCCGACGATGATACAACTACAAGTATACCTGTTGATATCAGAAGTCTCATAGATTTGGAAAAAGCTGAAAAACTGTGCCCAAATTTTTCAGAGTCAATTGGATTATACATGAGTGCAGTTGAAGTTGAGTTACCTGCAATCAAAAAAATTTCATCAAAAGATGAAGTTAATTGGAAGTTGGTTAAACATATTCATGATTCAATCCACAATGGGTTTGCTACATCTCCAAGATTAGTAGGTTTATTGAAGTATGTCAATCCAAAGCAACTTGTTAAAGATCAACTAAAATCAGGGGAAAGAACCACTTTGGAAGTCTCCAATCTTGGGGTAATTTTTGGTCAAGAAAACCCGGAAATTATTGATGCATGGTTTGATCAGCCTCCTGAAATGTTCAGTATCAATGTTTTAAGTGCAACCAAAGGTGCTAATTTGGTACTTCGAACTTCTGACCCTTCAGTGTTGGATCTATTCGCAGACGGACTTACAGATATTATTGAAAGTTTAGTTAGTAAGAAGAACTAACATCAAAACAGACGTCTAGAGTTTTTTCCTTTTTGATTTGAACAAATCTACTTTGAATCATTCATTTATACTGTGCTGATTTCTGTGTAAAAGTAAGTAGTAAAGAAAATGGTACGAAAAGAATGTAGTACAGCTGAGCCACAATTTGATAACCTGAATTTTGAAAAATTTAACGGTTACAAGTAGAACTGTAATAATAAAACCGAAAAAGCTACATATTGAGTGTTATTCGATAATATAATGTGTGGTATACTTTTCCATTATTCTTTTGAAGATATTTCAAAGACGCATCAGCTCTTTGACTCTTTGATCCCTTCAATCAGGGAAAGGGGACAAGATTATGAAAAATATCAGATTCTGGAGGATAATCATATCGAGCTGTTTTCTTCAGTTTTATCTCTACGTCAACCATTAGCAAAGCAACCACTAAACGATGAAAGATTTGTCATACAGTTCAATGGTGAACTTTACAATACAGAAATCACTGCATCTATGAATGATGCAGAATTTCTTCATCATTTGTTACTGAAGAATAATGATATCGCTATGACAATTGGACAACTAGTTGGGGAATTTGCATATACAATTTTGGACAAAAAGACTGAAACTATTTATTTTGGTAAAGACATTATTGGGAGAAAATCATTATGTTTTTCACATTGTGAAGGTGAAATATACATTAGTAGCTGTCCACCTGAAGATGTAGAGGAACGTCAAAAGTTTAATGAGTGTAAAATTGGGTGCATTTATTCTTTCAACTTGAAGTCTTTGAAGTTGGAATTGATTAAGTTTGAAGGTAATCATTACTTACCACAGTCATTTAAAGTTGAAAAATTTGTTGCAGATTTGAGTGAGAGCAGACTATTGATAAATGAACTTCATAGAAAGTTATCAGAATCTGTTCAAAAACGTATATCCACAATTTTCCCATTAAAGAGAAACGAAGAAAGTAGTCATTTTGCGATCTTGTTCAGTGGGGGTATCGACTGTACTATCATTTCTGGATTATGTGGAGAACTATGTGAACCAAATACTAAAATTGATTTGTTAAATGTTTCATTTAGTAACCCAAGAGCAAAATTAAGCTATGATGAAACTCCTGATAGGATACTTGCTATAAAAAATGCAAAATTATTGAATGATACTTTCAAAGATAAAAAGGTTGAATTTAACTTGGTGAAAATTAACGTATCTTATGAAGAATATCTGTCTGCTAAAGATCGAGTTATCAAATTAATATATCCCAATAATACGGAGATGGATCTCTCTATTTCGATTGCCTTCTATTTTGCAACAAGTGGGAAAGAAAGCGAGTTAGGTAAAAATGATAGTAATTGTAGTGTTCTTTTGAGTGGTTTAGGAGCTGACGAATTATTTGGAGGTTATACGAGACATGAGCGTATTTTTACTGGTATCAGCAATCAAATTAAGAGAAGGTCGAGTGGCAAACCTGTTAAAGATTATACAGAATATAAACTAGATGAATTATGGTCAGAATTGAGAGATGAATTACAATATGACCTAGATAGACTTTGGGAAAGAAATTTGACCAGGGATGATAAAGTGATATCTTCTTGGAATAAAGAAGTACGATATCCATTTTTGGATGAATCACTTGTGCGTTGGTCCACTTCACAAGTTCCATTGAATATGAAGCTAAATTTGGATGAAACCAATGGACTGATAACCAGAAAATGGATATTAAGAAAACTTGCCACCAAAATTGGTTTGAATTTTGTAGCCGATGAACCGAAACGTGCTATACAATTTGGGACTAAAAGTGCTAAAATTGATATTGGATCAGGGAAAGTTAAAGGTACAGATAAACTTTGAGGAATCTTTGTGGAAAACTTATGTAACTGAAGATTTTAGGAGAGGATAAAGTTTACTTGTCTTCTATTATCATAAACTCTAAAACACTATCAGGATCACCTAGTCTGAAGAAATCTTTATTCTTCATTTCAATATATCGCTTTTTCGGTAATTCTGAATCTGAATCATTGAGAAATGTTCCATTAGTTGAACCAAGATCCAAGAGGAAGCATATAACGTTATCATTTTCATCTTTTCGAAACTGAAGGACTGCATGTTGTTTACTTACCAAATCTCCATCTTCAGACTCTTCTGAAATTACTATATCGGATAATTCTTCATCTCTACCAAAAATGAAGTAAGATTTGTAGTTGAAAAGTGGAATTTCAACCTGCGTTTCAGTTTCACGATTGTATTTGAAAAGATGAGTTTTACAATTTGTAGAGTCAGGTATTATTGCATCTTTCGGAGGAGTATATTTACTGGAAGTTCCTGTTGGATGAATTGTCAAGTGACCATTATTGTCGGGCAAATACCTGGTCAGAATTCCTGAAGGTTTTAGATCAATAGGAATTGGTTTTATACTCAGCAGTTCTGGTTGGTAGTTCCCCCGCAAATGTGATCTTTTCACCGCTCTAGCATCATTATGTCGCCGCCTATCTCTGTGTCCATACTCTCCGTTGAATCTCTCTCTGTACCTGCTAGCCATACTATCTGGTTTGATTGCAATTGGTGGCCAATGCAGGGTCAGACCTACACCTACTCAGGTCGCAAGGCGTATCTTGGTCGATCGACTCAACTCTATTTCGCGCGAAGAAGCGTGAGGGGGAAATTGTAGGATGAACATTTCATATATAGTCAAATCACACGCATTAATCCAATACTAACCATTGAGGACCTACCGAGCTCAAGAAGATTCGCCACAACAAAGATGTCTTACCCAATCTACTTCAAGGAACCAATCAGATGGTTACGTTACCAAGCCCACAACAAACCACACTTGTTTTTCTCAGGTTTCATTGCATTTATGGGACCAGTATTTTTATTTGCTGGTACACCACTTAGAAGAAAGTTCTTGTATGCCGATGCTGAACCACTGCCATTAGACGGTTATCCAGTTCCAAACAGAGCAAGAAACCCACCACAAGGTTACGAAGATTAAATTAACCAACTATCCTCATCGATTACATTTTCCCACATATATTCATTCATTTACCTTAAATTATTCATTCCTTTAACTTAAAGAAAGTTAAAGTGTTCAAGTTTAGACAATATTTTCTTTCCCTATATCATGTTACCCTATATTACAACGTTTTTTTATTATATTTTATAAAGTTGGATAACATAATATAAATAAGTAAATCTAATGAAACCAACCAATAATTAAATTTACAATTATATTGAATATTGAACCTATTTACACGTATGATTGGTAGTTTCGGTTACTTACCATCTGTAGAAACCAGGAGCACCACCTCTTATTCTTCCTTTTGAAAGGAATGTGCTTACATCTTTATTTTCAGCTCTGTTCTTAGCCAAGTACGCTAACCTTTTCTTTGTCTGGCTAGTCTTTAAAAGGAATCTCACACTAACCCATTTGAAAGTAATAACACCTGCTCTACCTCTACCTTTACAATCGACTCTTTTCGTCCAGTTACCATCTGTATGTACCCAAGATTCAGATATGTAAAGATCGTCAACATCATATTTCATTTTTTCAGCATCTTTCATACCTCTTTCCAACATCTCAACTAAATCTCTAGCAACTTTCTTCTCCATAAAATGAAGTTGTGTTATTGCCTTTTTCAAGGGCAAATCTTTCAAAGCTCTTAAAACAATGTTGGTCTTCTTGACGGAAGATTTTATCCTCCAAGATCTAAGATAGATAGATGGTTCAAGAGCTTCAATTTCCTTTTGAGTCAGTTTGAGGGTGTAAGAGTTCCCATCCTTCAGTTTGACAGTATCATTATTTTTGAAAAAACCATTAACACGGACGTTTTCATTATATATATCTCTCTTTAATGGAGTTAAAAGTGCATTGACAGTGAAATATGGGTCCGGGTTGAGAAATTTTTGCAATTTTTCGTCATTTTCAGGATCAACGTACTGAATGGAACCAGCGTCAGACTCTTCAGCTACTGCAACATTGTTATTAGAGACTTTCTGGGTTTCTGCAGACTTGGTCAGATCGCTGAACAGCGAGTCCACTGGTTTAGTTGCCATGCATCTGGCGAAACTTGCCGGCGAAAGAGCACCCAGACGAGCTGGATGCGCCAGACCGGCCATCCTGGTGCAAGCTAGACGTGCAAGTGAAAGAGCCATATCGTGACAGCGTGCTCCGGTGTGGTACGTGTTGTGTCTCTTCTTCTCTTCTCCTCTCTCCCTTCCTCTTTCTTTCTTTCTCTTCTCTTCTCTTTCTTGTCGACGTCGCTGCGTCTGCGGCCGCGACCCGTGCACCGCGGGCTGCCGTTGCGGGCGCTGCGATAAGGGCAGACACAGACACCTTGATTGGCGCCAACTCCCGCTGTCAGGCCTGCTTCTTTCTTCCACACACCGCACAACACAACCATTGCACCAGAACAGAGGAACAGCGGGTAGAAGACCATGGGGCGTGTATGTGTGGACCTCTTTGACAGCGAAGGCCGGGTCAGGATGGACGGGAAAGGCCGTTTGCCAGGCTCCTACGGCTCAGCTAGAACACAGTGGCTCAACTGTTCCGGAGCAAACACTACCGCTACTTATACCACTTCTAATAACAATACCATTACCAATACCCATACCAATACCCATATCAATACCCATACCCAAACCAATACCCATAGAGACTCAGACACTACTTTTGGAAGCAGGGGAAGCAGGCCTAGCTTTTCCAGGAACTCCATATCTTCGATATACGGACCCAGACTCAGTTTCTCTTTCTCACTTTCTGATTTTTCTAAAGCCTCCTTTTCCTCTTCCAGTACCCTTTTCGACGTATTCGATGGGAATTCACTCAACGAGGAAAGCGATGATGATACCGACGATGTTGCCCGTGAAACTCAAAGTGAAGGGCTTCGTAGACAGAGCCAGGTTAACAGTTACTATGCTAGACCTTCGTCGCATATGAACAGCTTTATCGCCATTTCAACACGCAGAACCTTGAACACTAGCATTGAGGAATCTGATGACGATGACGATGAGGATGACGATGATGATGACGTGGATGACGATGAACCTGTTCATGCGGAAGATGAGCAACTCGTTGGGGATAGCGAGGATGATGCTGATTATGAAAGCTATTATCACAAGGATGAAGAGTCACCAATCATTTATAGATGTCAGTCTTGCTACTCCGATATCTGCCACTCGTCTTTGATCATTTCAAAGGATTTTTGGGGGAATAAAGGTAGAGCTTATTTTGTGAGAGGGGTACTCAATGTTAAAGAAGATGACCATGAAGTTATGCGCAGTATGAGGACAGGAGATTATACAATCAAATCTATCTTTTGCGTTCAATGCGATGTTGCTCTTGGTTGGAAATATGTTAGCTCTGTTAAGACAACAGAACGTTATAAGGTTAATAAATATGTTATCGAGGAAAAGTTACTGAAAACATACTCTATCACAGTCTAAGTCTAACAAGCTCATAAAAAAACTGGATTATGCTTTTATTTTATTTTATTTAGTTTTATTTTGTTTTATCTTTTTTTATTTTGTCAATTTTTTCCAGATTCAGATCACTAAATGCTACTTTTTATATTTATTTACAACTGCTTTTTTTTATGGGATTCTTTATACTCTTTTATATATGCTTTACATGAGGCTATGTTGCAAAACTTATTTGCTCAATGGGTAATTAATTCAAGGAGAGAAAGAGAGAAAAAAAAGCTGTATAAATCTATAAATCAGAAAACTTTTCCTGTTAAATATACAAATTACCTAGTGATATCTCGACTTACGAGGTTCTGGAACAGGTGGCGCTATTTTGTTCGCTCTACCATCACTCTCTTCAACTTCAAACGAGGTTTTCAAAGGAGAAGATAAGCGTAATTCTTGTTTGAAACTCTCAACATTGTTTGAAAGGTATTCGTATCGTGTAGCTCCACTACCTGATCTCACTCTTGGGACAAAGCTACTCCTAATCAAATCAACATCTTCAATATCACTTTCAAAACTATCATTGCGTTTAAAATTATCATTATTCAGCAAACTACTTCGAATAGGTGAACCAACAAATTTTTCACTCATTAAACCGAGATCTTTCGCAGTTCTGAATTCATCCCATACGGGATGTTCATTAGGGGATTCATATAAAACATCCATAGTCCGATCAACAGAAAATTTGGAAACTGGTGGAGTAGTTGGAACATCAGGTATTGTATGGTTCAGTTTGTTGATCGAATTTATGCCTCGATTTTTTCGTACTTTCGGTAAAGGTAGCGGTGGTAGCAGTTTCTCACCATTACCTATTGAACTCAAAGTACTCTTCATATCAAACAACCCTAAATCATCATCATCTGAACGATATAGATTATTCTCCTTTGGGCTACTTGAAATTCTCAAATTAGGTTTATTCTCTCGGTTCGGTATTGGAGGTGAAAATGGAGAATCCGGACTATGGTCTAAATCAGCAAATTCAACATCCTCTTCCTCCTCTGTATCAAAATCTCGACTATAAGTATCAAAATTCGATGCTGATTTCCTCTTCCTCAATAAATAATATAATAGAAAGCCAACAAAGCATAAAAATAAAACTATTACACCAACAGAAATTCCTGCAATCTGTCCTTTACTTAATGTATGTTTCTCGAAAAGTCTATTCAAATCTAATCTTGATTTAAGTGCATTGATATCAGTTGTTATTGCAGCTGGTGAAATAGAATATGTCGATGTCAGAGAATTTATATAAAAACTAGTTGTAGCTAAGAAGGCAGTTGTTAAAGTAGTCCTTGAATCCGTAATCACATATGCTTGTGTATAAGTGACTTCCTCTAAATATTCAGTAATAGTAACTGTTCCACCAGTTTTAGTAGAAGATTTGGATTTTAAACTAGGTTTGATTGTTGATGATGTTAATGATCTTGAAATTGAAGGGAGTGTACTAGTAAATTTTGAAGTTGCTAAAGATGTAGTACCATCACCTTCATTATCTGAAAATAGTGGCACTACTGTAGCATTATAACTACTTGAACGTATTCCAGATGAAGTAAAAATTGCTGTTGTATCTAAGACATTAGGAACACTAGCATTGGAAAGTCCACTTGGTATAGAATTGGTTGTGATAGTTGGAGCTATGAACGTGATTGACGGTTTATTTAAGCCTTGATGATTAACAGTGAAAACTGTTGTAACCGCTTCAGTTCCAATTTCTTCAGTTATTGTTTTAGGCTCCATTATCGTATTTAGGGTCGGAAATGTCACTGATGATGGAATGTCATTGTCATCGGTACCAAGGACAGGTATATGATCTTTCGTATATGTTATGGGCAAGTAAAGATCATCAGCAGTTGTTACCAGTTGATCGCCTGCGATACCAGTATCAGTTTCCATACTCCTGCTTGAAAGTGTAGAACTCTGTGTATGGGATTTACGTTTGATTAGCAACAACAGAAAATCTAAAAAAGTTTAAACAAAACAATCATGCACAATCGAAGGATAGAACATCATGAACAAATTTCGCACATGCAGCTATCGCGAGCGTTCGCAATTCGCAAGCAACGATCGAAAATGAGCTCGATCTTTTTGGACAAACGTTGTGGCTAAACACGTTTCTACACAGGTGCATCGAGACAAAAGTAGTGATTGCTGCACTTTGGCAGGAGTCCTTGCAAAAGTTCTGCGTTCATATAGAATCGGTTTTCCAGATCTGTAGAAAGCTCTTTTTTTCCTTATGTTCTATTGCGGAGAAAGATTGCTTTAACGGAAATATCGCTGATCGTGCATTACCTATAATCAATCTCCAGCCATTTGCAACATCTTTTAGAAAAAACCAGAAATTTTCAGCTTGGCTGCTTTTGACTGGCTATAAATTTACTGTATGTGATTACGCAATCAATTTTAACTGGTCAATTGTAACTACCTTTTCATCAGCATTGCTTTTGCTTTAACTTATCATTGCAAACCTGAATCAATCAAAAGCTCAACAACATGAAGCATAAGCACCTCAAAATATCAACATTTTTTTATCTGATTTTGAAATTCAATAAGAGCGATACAACAGCAAATACAAACTTCAACTTTATAAGTTTCAACTATGTTTCAGACTATTCAACTAGGGCATAAAATTTCCAACATGAACCGCAATCCTCTGAAACGCAAAACTCAGAGTCTGTAGTCATAGTAGCGATCTTAGAAAAAGATTTTCATGAGTCAACTCGAAACAATATATAAATACTATTGCCTTTGTTTCATGTTTTCTAGTATCGAGTACACTGTTTCTATTTCCTATCAATGTTTGAGCAGAACACTCAACTGTAAACTATTATCATTAAGAATTTAGTACACAGAAACTAGTGACGTATAATCGCTTGGTTCTGCGTGACAATAACAATCTCTTAAATGACTTCAAACTCGTGACTACTATCATTTCACTTAAGCGTCACTGACATCTATAATGTGTTGCAAAATGAAAAAAAATTGGAGAACCCAAATATTGAGCATTAATTATCATTTTCAACTGTAAAGCTTCCAATCTGAGCCAAACAAATAAGATATGAGTTAATCCATCCAATAAAGTACAGCCACATCTGCTGCTCATTTGAGTTTGAATTCAGAGAGATTTCTTGGAGGACTAACATACAAGCTGTATTTAATTGCAGCACTATATCTGTTGGAGATAAAGTATTAACTTTGTTGAGAAAATCTCCAAAATTTTGAAATGCAATCTTGAAAGCAATCTGCATAGATGAGATATCGGTACTTCTAGAATCTCCTGTTCCCAGTTTCATATAGTTAACACATAACTCCATCTTCCTAAAAAAAATAGGAGACTCGGTCTCGAACTGTTCTTCAAAACATGAAGTGCCAGTGATAATACTTTCAAAATTAGTCATTTTATAGCGCTTTAAGAACATATCGACATTATTTTGATTGTTCAATGAGTGCACCAAAAGATCAAACATAGACTGTGTCTTTTCTATAGTAGAGATTGTTTTGAGGAATTTATGAGCCAATTCTTGCTTTTCTTCTAAAATGGTATCTTTCAAATTCAAGCCTCTCAAGATTTCATTAACATTGCTCATAATTGTTTCTAAATCGGGTTTTATAACTGATATGTGTTTATATAGACCATGTTTAAATATTTGTAATAAGGCCTGCCTACTCACATATACATCCACCTCGATTATAGGAGCAAGAAGCTGCTCTATGTCAAATTCTAAAGTTTGATATAGATCATCACCTAAAATTGATGAAAAACTGAAATTTTTAAGTCGCTTAAGAAAAACATCAATATTCCAGTCCTTAAAATCTTCAATCATATAAGATCCGTATTCTATGTACTTTTGAATAATAGTTTTATGGGTTGCTTTTTCAAGCTTATGGAATAAGCCTGTTAATCCGGGTGCTGAGAATTGTTCTTCAAGAGACAAACCTTCAGTATACGGTAAGAATTGTAGTTTCGGTACATGAACTGAAGTTATTGATTTCTCAAAGCGATCAGAATCATTAAAGTTGTTTGAATCTACTGATGCCAATCCAGCCCTTGTTTGATCCAGTGTAACAGTAGATGAATTTCCTGATGACATCAAAGGTTTGTCTATCAGTTCAATACCGCAATAATTGTATCTACTGGAGCCCCGAACGCCCAGTCTCCTAGTTTTGATTCCAGGATGAAAAACTTTAACCAGTTTTCCAAAAGCAGCATTGCATATAGGGACAAGCTTGTGCTCATTACAATTCTCAACATATTTTTGATAGACAATGTTTCTTGGACATACCGCATTGGTGGATATTTTGAATGTTTTAAGAAGTGAAACAAGAGCAAACAGATGTTGTTGCTTTTTTTTAGCAAGCTGTAGAGATTTCAGCTCTTTAGACTTGCTACCTTCGGGAATCTGCTCAAGCTGTTTTTCTAATTCCTTAATCTGCTCAGCAATATTTCTCAAAGGATATATCGACTGCTTTTTAGCAGTCTCAAGAAGCTCTTGATCATAAAATGAAGTTTGAACGGCAGAAATCAAAGGATGTGTTCTTTGATCAGATTGATACATCATTTTTTGCGTGACTTGTTGGTTATTGCCATACGATTCATTCGCAAGTTGATCATTAACATTATTGGAAATGTTAGTATACATCCAGTCTTCTGTATTTGGAGGATACTGCTGAATATGTGACTCGTGATTATACTGTTGGTGATAAGGGTTTACACCTATAGTACCTCCTGTCGGATAGTTGTTGTGTTTTATCATGGGAAGATATCCTGAATGTGGTCTTGGAACAATCTCACTCTTGATTGGGGTTGATGCGTTGACATTGGAGTTGCTGTGGGGTTGAATCAAGGTCCTTTCATGACCATTCCAGTTGAAATTATGCTGCTCATAGTTGTCTTGCTCTTCTGGCGGAAATCTATTAAAAGTTTGCATCGAAGACACTGTGGGCTGCAGATTGTGCTGATATATCTGATTATTATAATATGGTGTGGATTGGTTTTGTGGGGGCATGTCCATTGGACCTGTTGTCTTTATGTGAAAACTGGTATTGAACTGCATCTCTTATGGTAACAAAATGGCCAATATTCAGAGGATAATAAGTATGGGTATTGGTACCAGCCAAACTCAATAAGATGCAAAGATGTCAAGTGTATAAAGCTGAAGAATTCAACCTATCGTTATTAATGATTGTGAAGTGGTGATTCGGTCAAAAATTGTTTCCTCGGAAGTACAATTTCGAGCTGCAAATTACGAAGTCGAGCTACGTCTTTGGACGACACGTAAGAAAGGTTACACTGGGTCACACCATACACAATAACAATACCTCAAAAATATGAATAAAATAATAAGGACCTTTACACAATATTATTGATGATTGCAAAAAATTTCACAAAAGAACGAAACCAGTTCCAGTCACGACTATTAAAACAACACAATCACTCGACTTTTTGAATGTTACAAACCAAAAGAAATAAACCATGATCTAGGACTACTTTCCAGTAACAATAAACGCCGTTACTACAGGTATTTTCGCAACACAACCATCAAGAGTTAATTTCCCCAAAAAACAATCCTTGGAAGTAGTCCTCAAAGTTTTCAAAATCAGACAAATTAGGAAGTTGGAAGTTTTCAACGCTTGTATCCAAATTAAAGAGAACTGGAATGCTGCACGTTGAAATACCACTGTTTGATTTTGAATCCTTCTCCGTATTAATAGTAGATAATGGGAGATCCCCAGGCTCAAGTTTCTTTTGTTGTTGGGTGTCTTTCTTACCCTTGTACAAGTGACCTCTGATAATAGACCCAGTGCCAATGAAACCTTTGTCTGATTTTGTATTAAGGAATAACGCTTTATTATTTTCCACCATTTCGGCTAGTTTCTTCACTAATTGTGATACGGTATCAGTAGCTTCACTAGTTTCTTGTCCCATTTTACACAAATGCCAGTAAGTTTTAGTAATGATATTCAATGTAGTTTCCTTTTGTAAATCCTCCATCGAAGGAATAAATTGAAACAAAGTAATACAACCATAGACGACTTCATTCAGTAGAAAAGATGGGAGTCCTCTCACAACGTCAAAATCTGACTCTAAAAAATTTTCAATTAGAATATATGAATAATGAACTATTGTTCTACTGATATATGATTTATCGACTTTCGTTTCGGTATCATCAATGGCTAATTCATAAAAGCGTCTCAAAAGTAGTATGTATGAGAATGCAAAAGAGTACATACAAACTCTTGAAAGATCTTTAGCAATGATTTTTTCCCAACTACGATACCAATCATTCAAATCATCAATCTTTAATAATTCATCAGGTACCACCTCTTGTTTAGAAAGTAAACTTAGCTTACCACTATCAATTTCTGTCAATATTCGCTTTGAAACCTGTAGTAATTCAATTTCAGCAACTTTGATTGCATCACCGATGGTGGCATTCGGAAAGAGAATAGTTAGCTTATAAAGATGTAGACATATATCATTGATGATATCAAACCGGGATCTCCCGATTGCCTGTTGCCAATGACTAGAGCACAGAGCATTTAAGATCCTCAAATGAAATAGATCATCATCTGAGTATATTTTGTCTTTAGTGATTCTACTCAAAATTTTCCTAGAGTCAATTGAATTAAAGAAATGCAGGAGTCCTATTGCACTTAACATCCATTTATCAAAATTTCCAAGATTATACATACAGATGTAAAGTATAGCCTCAACATCATGGTCTGCCAGGGGCTCCTCATAAATTATCGTAAATAACATATCGTTTAAAAGCTTGTTGACTTTGATTTTCAAACTTGACTCTCTATAATTTTTATTCAAAAGCATTGCTATTGCAACAAATGTACATGTGATAAAAGGATTATCAATGACATAATCTTTATCGATGGTGCTAATTCCACCAGGTATTATATAATAATGTGTCTTATCTAGAAACTCTTGTGATAAAGAGATGCAAATAGATTCGTTCTCATGGAAAAAACTGATAAAGTTGTCTATTGCTGTTGTTAACGTCTTTCTCTCTTCCAAAAGCGTGCTTCTATTGAAAAAGGTGCTTTTCAGCTTCGATATAATGCTAAGTGGGGCATTGCTGTCATTTCTAATTGGAAGGTAAAATAACAGGGGAATGTCAGTCGTTCTCAAACTCCTCGAAAGAGTACAATTGTTTGAAGAAATATGGTTTTCGTTTTGCATATTCTCTTTGAAATCTCCCTTTTCGACAAAAGCTTGAAAAACTTCTAATTTGTTTGCAAAAGAACTTTGAATGATTTGATTTTGCTGCTGTAAGTCAACTAAGAGATTCACCTTTTCTGTTAGCAAGTTTATTTTTTCTTCTAACAATATATGAGAACTCCTGTTTTCAGAGGACTCGGTTAATTTAAGCTCAGACAAACTGCAGACAACTCGATACTTCTCACACCTTTGACATGTTGCTCCTTTGGTGTTGATGACGCATTTTGTCTTCTTTCGTCTGCAGTTGTCACAAGAAAATGCTTTCCTTTTTCTTTTAGTTTGCTTCTTCGAGTGCACTGTTAGCTCTTCCCCTTTCCTAACTTGAAAATCAAGTGGATTTTTGATGTAAAGCTCCTTATCTTTTTGAATTTGAAGGAAGGGAGTCACATCATTAATTTCCATGGGTGTACCTGTTGCTTTAATATTCGACATTCTAGTATTTTGATTTACAGTTGATAAGTAATGTGCATTTGTCAAAACTTGAGCATATAATTGCTAAACAGATGAGAAGCTATATAACATTGAGATAACCATTTTTTAAAGGTTAAACGCTTATCTAGAATACATGAGAGCGGAATCTCTTATCAAGAAAAAGAGACCGAAAATGATTTTTCAAATACTCGAAGGTGTGGTTTGTTTTTTAGATAAAACCTGTCGACGACTTTGCTAGATAAGAGAAAATGTCGCTAGCTGCTATCTTCAATATAAATTTGAATCAGCTAATAGAAACATGAGAGAGAAAGACCTTTCAGACTATGCCTTAAAGCTGAGAAAAAGACCCTTCATTAAAATTCAACTTGATGCGATAAAGCGTTATACAAAAGTTGAATTACAGATAAATTCCTCGATAGATAAATGGAAGAAAAAAGGTTACTTAATATATGGATACAAAAAATCAAAACTTTATATTGTTTCACTTCAACTACTCTTGTAAATTTCTTGTTTCCCTTTTACCTACAAGAAAATTGTTAAATCCTGAAAACATGCGATCTACGTTTTAAATACCTAACTCACATTTTGGAAACACCAGCTTAATGAAGTTTCTTTCTCACAAAAAAATATGATTTACAGTAAATTTAAAGCCATACCCAAAGCATAAGATCCAACTACAATCGCAAGTTTAACTGAAAATTTTGATCTTGAGCTATTTTGGAGCCTCGATAGTCTATCTTTCATAGTAGCATTCTTATTGCTTTCATTTACACCTGGATTGCCATGTGTACTCTCTCCGTCTTCGTCAACTAATAACACTTCGGTAACAGTTGATCTTCCGGAACCACACTCCACTTTACCCCCTCGTACTACTCTTCCGACCTCATTATTCATCCAATCTGTGCAGTCAAAAATATCTGAAGAAGACTTCATTATTGCACTACCCTTGATAATTTTCAAATTCTCAAAGTGATTACTTGAAATGTCACCATGAAATTCAACGGCTCCTCCTACAGACTTTAAATCTGAAAAGAAGTCGATTTTATTCAAATTTTCATTCTCAATTATCATCAATCCACCACCAACTTCCGATAGCTTTTTAAGGTTGACATCCATCAAGTTTCTGTTTTTAATTATACTGAAAGTATGGCCTATCGACTTCAAATCAGGTAAATTTAAAGTATCAAACTTGTTATGACTAAAATCTGCATTTTTTTCGACAACCTGTAAGCTTTCAAGTTCGATTGACTCAGTATCTTTTATCGTGATTTGCTTTACCCAAGCGAGGTTTGGTAGCGATACTTTAATATTGTTGGCATTGGCAGCAATCAACAAATCCTCAGTGACTTCCGCAACAGTTGAGTCAATTTTTTCTAGAAATCTATTGTTGTTAATAACAAGTGTTTTCAATGTTTCAACATTAAAGCCCCCAAATCCCGTTAGGGAAGTGTCTGTCATTATAACAGAATTAATATTTTTGATCCCTGTATCCAGTTTAACAAAGGTCAAAATTGGTAGAACTTGCCATTTGAGGGTTTCAACAGTCTCAAGTTTTGGAAAGGATAATGAAGTTAATGAGTTTAATGTATTAAGCTCAAGTGTACCTCCTACTAAACTAAGATGTGGAGCTTCAACTTTGAGCAAGGAAGTAGAATTCTTTACTGTAAGATCTCCTTTAATCTCTTTAATATATCCCAAATATAAGGTATCAACATCGAAGTCCTTGATATGGACACTTCCCGATATAACGGCACAATCTGCAATTAATTGTAGTTCACCTGCAGATCTTATTGTATACTCTTCTTTGAAACATTTGGGGTTAATTTCTACAACTTCAGTTCCATTATTAGCTGATAGCTGTCTAAATTTACTTGCAAAACTTGTTGACGTTAACAAAACTAAACCGCTACAAAATAGTTGTTGATATCTCATTATAGGAGTTTGATATAGCAAAGCTTTAGCTAAATACTCGATTGATTAGCGTTTACAGACGGATTTCTGAGTATGAAGTTGTTTTACAAAATAGCAAAAAGGGATCAAAAAAGAGGGATCTATGGCAAGTAAAAAAATGCTCTGGGCGAGACTCGAACTCGCGATCTTCAGATTATGAGACTGACGCCTTAACCAACTGGGCCACCAAAGCAGAAAAGTGTTAAATAATTTGATCGAACCCAGGATCGAACTGGGGACGTTATGCGTGTTAAGCATATGCCATAACCAACTAGACCATCCGACCAAATCAATTTTTGTTGATGCTAGTGTAATCCTTGTTCTACGTATCTTAGAAAAAAATTTTGTTATTTGGCTTTTAAAGGGATTTTCTATCACGGGTGCGAGAGATATGACTAGCTATGTGCTGTGTTATAGGAGATTTTCTATAATAGCAAACAATTTTGGGATATGATAATGAATTTTGAGGGGAATCTCAAGTTGCACTCAAAAAACCCAAGTTTAGCGCGCCCCAAATCGTCGCGCCAGCAATTTTTCGCCCAACCCCCCTGCCCCCGTGGGGGCCATTTTTTTGGGGCGC
>JANIWQ010000132.1:0-26753 GCA_030555725.1 Pichia sp. yHMH446
GGTGCCCCCTCCGCTGCGGTGCCTGCCGACCCGCGCAACGGTCGCTGGGGACGCGGACGGGGCGAGGCGCGGACGCAGACGAGGCGAGACGAAAACGAGACGTGGCATCTCCCCGATCCCACATTCTGCACTCATTCTGCACTCAATCTGCCCTGACCAGCTCGATCCCTCCTGCTCCTATCCTTTATTAGTTATATACTATTACTGCTACTGTTCCCTGTTCCTGTTCTACTTCTCTTCAATTCAATTCTCTTCACTTCACTTCAATTCACTTCAATTCACTTCCTCACTACCTCTAACACAGTCTTTCTTCTTTCTTTCTTTCTTCTCCCTCTCTACTCCTCTCCTCTTCTATCCACATCTCTTCCCAGCTGCTCTGCTCTGCTCTGCTCCGCGCGTACCCAGACAACTGTCCCATATCCTATATCCTCCCTATATCCTACCTATATCCTATTCTGGATCCATTCCGCGTCCCGCGTCCGCTGCTACCGTGTCACCCGATCTCTGCAGCTTCCGATTTCGATTTCAATTTCGATTCCACTCACCCACTCACCCACACTCCACGCCACTCCACGCCACTCCACTTCATTCCACCCGATCCGTCCCGATCCCACTGCTCGCCAGCCAGCCACTACCGCACACTGAAAACTGCCGGACTTTAGTGCGCTCCACCGTTATTTTTTTAGTCACTCACCCCTGATTCGGCGCTAATTTTCATCCACCACATTGTGATTGATTGATTGATTGATTCTGTGTACATCAGATGCTAACTATCGCTTCTTCCACAGACATGCATTCCAACTATGCATTCATCCAACAACAAGGTCAACCACAGCAACCACCACCACCACCACTCCAACAACAGTACCTACCACATCTCTCACAGCTCTCACAGCTCCCACAACAGCAAATTACGCTTCCACACCCTCATCCACAGCAATTGCATATGCATCAGCTAAACCATATACTACCACCACCACACCCAACCACCTCTCCTTCACGCATATACCAAGAACAACAACAGCAACAGCAGGTACAACAACAACAACAATTATCACCGCAATTCACAGATTCAAATATTCCAAGTCGCATTCAATCACCAATGGGCTCCTCACAACGTCCTTCCCCTCTCATCCACCAAGATCCTCGTTTCTATACCCACCAGCAGATACCTTACAATATCCAGTACCAACAGCAGCAGCAGCAGCAACAACAGCAGCAACAACAACAACAGCAGCAGCAGCAGCAGCAATACCAAGCTGCTTTGGCGCACGCTCAAGCTAACGGATACATGCTGCAACCAGGTATACCTGTACTACCACTACAACTACAACTCCAACAGCAACAGCAACAGCAGCTACAGCAACAGCAGTTACAACAGCAGGCACAACAAATTCCAATACAGTTAGATCAGCAGTATTACTACCCTTTACAACAACAGCCTTTCCAGCAACATTTCCAACAACCTTTCCAACAACATTTGCAGCAACCTGTTATCCAGAAACGTAAATATAAACTCTGGTCAAGGGAAGAAGATGAACTATTAGTTGATTTAAAGCGTAATAAACTACTTAGCTGGAAAGAAATTGCTCTACGTTTCTCAGATAGAACATTACATGCTTGTCAGTTTAGGTGGCGTAAAATCTCACCTTTCATCAACAAAGACGGTGTATTAGAACTAGATGATAACGATGACGACGATATGGAAATCGATCATGAAGGCGAAGATACCAATGTTAGCGTTCTCCCCATTTCACCAATTTCAAACACTAGCAATAGTAATAGCAATAATACTACCAACACTACTACTGCCGCTCGTAAGAATATCAAATTTCAAGATTTACTAAACTGAGAGATCAAGTTCAATCAACATCAATTCCACCTGTTTACGTACCTGAAACTTACTTACCGTACCTCGCACTGCATGCACCCTACTTGTATAATATTATATACAGCAAAAGAGCACTTATTTTTTCCACCCACTCACTCCCACTACTTCCCACTAATTCCAGGCCACTCCCGCTCCACCCGTGCACCACAGCACAAATAATAATAGTCAAACTAGTTTCAACATTCGCGCCGTGATCGCCAAGAACGTTGTAGAAGTTTCACCGCAACTCCTTCCTTAAGGTCCGGCACACCATCATATACTACTACTCTATTCACGAGTAATTGTATCCACGGAGAAAAGCAAATACTGTTCGTCCCGCAATCGATCGTTCGATCGTTCGATTGTTTGGCAGCAGTTTACGTTAGTGTACTACCCACTACCCCTTGCTTGCTTGCTCCCTCGGTCCACCCGATCTCTCGATCCCTCGATCCCTCGATCCACTTGATCCATTCCCCCGGTCCCGCGATCTGGGGAACCTCTGCATCGTTGCCATGGCGCGCCTGCAGGGACCGCAACAACTCCACCGCAACTACTTTCTCAACACCAACTTCCGCTAACACAACATCTGCTCTGTCATACACACTACCGCACTTTCACATGCGCGTCTTACCCTCATCGGCCGAGCAATGAAACTGCGAGTATAGTAATGTGGTGGGTGACCACATACTATCGCATACTCTAAGTCCGTGCATTAACGGTTACAATCGTAATGTTACACTCTGTCAAATTACATAATGTATCATTTTAAACGCTATCAATGAGTAAATAAAATTAAATAAAATAACTAACTATCTTTAACTATTGCTACTATCACTACTTCTTTTCAGCTTTATCTTCATCTAATTCAGGTTTAGGTAATTTAAATTCTTCAGGTGTAGAATCAATACCAACACCTGTTTGATCATAAACTGATGAACCAACAGAAAAATTTCTCCAAGCTTGAGTTAATTCTAATGGTTCATAAACAATTCTCCTCTTTTCAGCATCATATCTAACTTCTGTATAACCAGTTGTTGGGAAATCTTTCCTTAATGGATGACCTTCAAATCCATAATCTGTCATAATCCTTCTTAAATCTGGGTGACCTTCGAAAAAAATTCCATACATATCATAAGTTTCCCTTTCAAACCAATTTGTACCTGGATGTAAATTTGTTAATGATGGTACAGGTCTAACTTCTGATGTATAAGTTTTAATTCTAATCCTTGAATTAAATCTAACTGATAAAAAATCATAAACAACATCAAATCTATTGGTCCTATTCGGATAATCTGCCGCTGTTTGATTCATACATGCTTTAAATTGTGTTGATGTATGATTTTTCAAAAAAGTCGTTAATTGAATTAACCCTGATGGTGCACAATATAAAATAATTTCATCTTTCCAAATACTAAATTGTTGAACATATTTTGGTAAACATCCCATAATATATGACCCAAATTTATGTAATTCCTTTGTTTGTTCATTATATTTCTCCTTTGGATTATAAATTGGTACATTCAATTCTTTATATTCATTCCTAGGTAAATCTCTTGGATTTGGTAAATCTTTAAATGTTGTTGAACTATGTTTAATTGCTGAAGCATTTAATAATTTGATTGAATTACTGAAAAATCTAACATTCTTCAAACCAACTTCTTTACTTCTTCCTAATATCATTCTTAGTATCACTCGTGTGGTAAACTAATCAAATAAGTGTGCAAAACATAAACCTCTTCCCTCTCCTCTCGTTATACCTACTTTCGAGAATTCAAAAAATAATGCATTATTCCTTCAATTCTTATTGGCACGCTACAAAAATTTGACAGTCACACGTGATTACAGATACACGTGACTACTACACACTGACATATTTATTACTACATACTCAAATCAAGTCCTAAATCCTCCCATCTTTGCCTAACTGAAACCGTTTCCATCCTAACTGATCTGCTCTTATGATCTAATAATTCAGAACATATCTTAATTACCCTCTTCTTATATGGTACAATTTGGGATATTTCAAATAATGTAATCTTTGAAAGACAATTTAATGTTTGTAATTGAATTTCTTTGTTATTTGAATTAATATCACTGAAAATTAATTCCATAATTGTATTTAAATATGATTTCAAATAATCCCTACTTGATTCCTCTTTAATTATATTGAAAATTATTTGATAAATTGAAATTTTAATTTTATCATCTTTACATGTTTGAATAGTTTTAATTAAATTTGGTAAAATTTTCTGTAAATGAATTGAATAAATTTCTTCAGGTAAATAAATTAAAATCATTGGTAAAATTAAATTAATTTTCTCATTTGAGAAAATCTCATCATTTAATAAAATTTCTAAAATTCTTTGCTTCCACATATTCCTAATTATTAAATTACAAATATTTAATTTATTTTGTTTCCTAATCATAAATGTACTTTCAATCTCCTTCTTAAATGCTAATATAATTTCAACTTCATAATCTAAATTATATCCATTTTTCTCAATTTCTTCATTCTTATCTTCAATCTCCTTTATTGGTGTGAAAATTATATTAATCGCCTTAATCGATTGTTTAAACGATAATAAATTAATTAATTCAATAAATTTATTTATCGCTTCAAAATCATTCTTTAAAATTAATCCATAAAGTGACCAAATTTTCTTCTCAATATCAATATCATCATTGTCCATTAAACTTTTATAATCATCGATTGTTAGATATTTATTGAAAATAATTGAAATACCTGTATAAATTTGAAGTTTAGTTAAACTTTCATTCTCATTAAATTGAATCCTTAATAATGATAATATCAATGAATTAATATCAATTAATTTCCTAATATCAACACTATTGTTTAAAGCTTGAATTGCAGAAACTAGAATTGGTAAATGTTTGATTTGAGGATTCAATTCATTTTTCGATAGAATACCTGATTCTGTTTCAATTTTTGAAATTGATAATAAATTACAGAATATATTGGAAATTTCAGAAAATAAACCTTCAGATTGATCATTGGACAAACTAACAATCAAACGACGAATAATCTCACAAACATATGTTATCTCATCTTCTTCTTTATCAGATTGGAAAATATATTCAAAAATAATAGGTAAGAATTTCTTACAAATAGTTTGAGTATCATTTGATATTGGAATTAAATTGAATAATTTATTCAAAGATTGTAAAATTAATTCGGAAGGTATAACTTCAGTACCTAATAAATTCACTAATCTTATACAAATATTTTGAATCAATGATTGAGTCTGGGAAATCCTCAATAGATAATTGAGTAAAAGAGATTTTTTCTTCAAATCAATCTCAGGATCTCTTAAATTAATTAAAATTTTATTAACAATTTGATTGATTATTAAATTTTCGTTCTCATTAAATTTCGCAATTTTAGCTATTGCATTCAATAATTCATTTTCAAGTACTATGTTAAAATCAACTATATCTTTAAATGAATTTTCAATTAAAATATCTCCCATTTCTCCTATTAAAATATCTTTCTCATCATTAAATAAACTAATTTCAAAACCTTCAGAATTCATAAACTTTGGTGATACAATTAATGAAGTAATCAATTGAATAGTCAAAGCTTTTAATGTAGTCTCTAAATTAGAAGTTGAAAGTGATGATTGAATCAAATTTAAAATTTGATCTTTATATTGATAAAGTTGTGATGTAAATTTAGAATTCAATGTAAAATATGATAATGCAGTCAATACTAATCTCTTATTTTTAATTTGATCTAATGATTGATCTTCAGATAATAAAGCATCTAAAGTCTTACCTAAAATTTGATCATCATCTTCATCAGATCTATAATCATCGGTTGGTAAACTTATAATTGCTAATGTTAAATATGATTGTAAAAATCGACGATTTCTATCATTCACAATCAAGTTACTCGATAAATCATCGAACACTAATAATTTTGATTCAAAATTAAGTTTAGTTGAAATATGCTTTAATGCAATTAAAGTTGAATGGAAAATTTGATCTGACTCATTTGTTGAATTCTCATAATATGCAAGAATCTTTGGTAAAGATATTTGATTTGCAACTTCTTGATTAACAATTGTATATTTTAAAGTATTCCAAAGGGATAAAAAATTCTCTTGAATTGTTTGAGATTGATAAAATCGTGATACTGTTGAAATAGTTGTTAAAATATCCATCTTTACTTGATTAGAAGTAGATGAATTAAATTTATCAATCAAATTGGGGAATAATTCTTCCGCATAAAAATCACTAGAAGCAAGTGATGCATTAAGTGAATCTTTCAAACTATTAACTTGAGTTTCTTGAGCTTCTGTAGCTGACTTGAAAGAAATTGGATAATATCTAAACATTGTATCAAATAATTGTTGACGAAATTTAGTTATATCTAAAGTTTTGGAAATAGTTTGTAAAAGTTGGAAAATGAGAAACAAATTGTTTGGATCTTTCTCATTTTGTGAAACGTGTAAGAAACATATAATAAAAGTTTCATTATCGAATAATTCAGTAGAAAATGATGTAATCACTAAATTGATGATCTTCAATGCAATCAATCTAATTGATTGTGCATGCTCTTTAGGATTATAGTTATCAAGCAAATTAGATAATAAATAATCCGTTGACTCCTTTTGGAAAAATTTCATCGAAACTAAAGAAAAAATTGAAGCTAACACATATTTCATTACTGGTTTGTCAGATAATTTTGAGTACATAAAATTGATCAAAACTTCAATATCTTTCGGATATAGTTTGGAAATTGATAATTTCCCTAATATTTCAGATAATAACCTAAAAACAGAAAGTCTAATCTCATCATTATTTGAAGTAATATACATTTGTAACGACTGAATGAAAACTAATAAAGTTAACTCATTATTATGGAGTAATTCAACTAAGCTTTCAACTTTCTCGGCTTGAACCGTAGGATTCTGGCTAGCCATAAACTCATTCACTAGTTCTCTATGCGATGCCATCTTAAATTCAATACCACCAGTGGTTGTGTTTGTTTAGAATCAGTTTACTAATTAATCAGTAATTTGAAACGGGATTTCAAGACTTATTTTTCGCTCCAAGAAATGTGATATGTACCTGAATCGGAATTTTGACCATGCAAATCCCGAATTTTGATAATTTTGTAAATCAAATCAGGATACAGATTATAACGATGAGGAAACTAAAATACAGTAATGGAAGTATTTAACCTATTCAAAAATATACTAGAAATGAGAGTTTAAAGTTAAATCAAGAGAAAGAAAGAAAGAAAACATACAAGGACGAAGCGATAAATAGTCTATTGATTGGATATTGAAACAGCTATTTCTTCTTACCAAAAGAGAAAAAACCTTTCCTCTTTTTAGTTTCTTCCTTTGGTATTGGAGCTGTATAAACACCTTGTTCAACAACACCTGCTCCTCTACCGTTTGTATAAACTGGTTGTCCATATTCGTCATATTGTACTTGATTACCTTGGTAGCCATTAGCTAGTGGGAAATCATCTCTGACTCTCCAACCAATAATGTGTGATTCCAGCTGTTCATGGAAAACTGGATCACCAGTGATAGAGTATTCGAACCCACGAATTGTATCTAATGGTCTCTCATCCCTTGATCTGGTTGGGTTAGATATATCTGGGTTGACAATCTGAGCCCCAAAAATATCTGTCAGAACACCATGTCCAATAGAAGAGGTTCTATTATGCATGTTCATTTCTTCGAAAGGTTGAGCTTCATTCACAGCATTTAAAATTGGATCATGAAGATTTTGAGAACGTGTTTTCATCTTCTTCTCATCTTCTGCTGTAAGTTTGGAGTTAAACATATCATCCTTCTTCTCATCTTTATTTTTACCAAAAATAGCCATCTTTGAAAAGTTCACTTATTTGTGTTCACCTGTTGTTATGGCGTCTTAAGTATTCAAAACACTCCTGAAAACAACATATCAAATAATTTGTCTAAAAATCACGAAATGTTAAAAATAACACCGCGTATTCCGAAAATATAAAAAGAAGGCTGTGAAACATTGACAAAAAGAGCACTCACAAGTCTCATCGTAGATCTAGTATGACTTTGTTTTTACAACAATTACTAAAGGCATGTTGGTAAAACTTTTTTATAGACATTGGGTCTTGCACAAATGACTCAATTTTTGAAAAATCAAATTAAGTAAGATTGCTCTATCAATTATTAAATCAGGTTGTACATTTTATGAATAGGCCTGAAACAGTTAAGACTCACAATTCTGATAACATGGTCTATGTAAAAACATCTCATTTGCTCAGGTGACAGCTTCTCATATCTCTTCTTCCCTGCAGTATATTGCTTTAAAAAGTTTTTAACAGCCAAGCTTCTTTTTTCTTTAGTCAAAATATCTTCGTACACTTTCATATCAAAAGTATCATCTGAGTTAGATCCTGGGACTATGGCTTCTACATACTTTTTCTTGATAAAATAGGAGGTATGCGTCATAGGTGACTTATGTATATATGACATCTTCTTAGGTTTCATATTTGATACCTAAGAGTTAAAATTCTGCTCCAAATATTCATCAGCTTCACTTCTACCACTACTCTCTATTTCCCATTCCAAGATACTACTCAAACCTTCCATGCTTACAATTTCTTTAAGAGCGTTCTCCACACAATTCTTCTCAACATCTCGTGACAGTCCTTAATTCCTATAGCTCTTTCATCTGAGATCAACATATTTTCAGTAATAATAATACCTAGTGCTAATTACTACCTTGCTTCAACTTCAGACATTTTGAAAAGAAGCTGTTCCTTACTTCTCGATTTGGTTGTCCTTAAACACCACCACCTTTTCAACAAATTCGTACATAATCTGATGTAGGGTGTTCCTGGAACCTTTGTGGTTTTCTCAAACAGTTAGATTCTTTCTCATGGGCTGCAACATGCAAAGATGCTCTTTCAACTTTATAAAATTATACTTTGTCTATATTACCAAAATAGTGCAGACTGATTCGATTGTTCTGTCACTGAACCAATAAGGATTTCTTTGCTGGTTATCTACCCATTCTCTATTGATGAAGATGAGCCTTGATTTGGGGATTTTTAGCGGTTCTTATTTGAACAGCGGGAATGTGTTTAGCTGAACACTTCAGATTCATAGTTCGAAATAAGTAAGGGACTTTAGATCAAGCTTCACTTTATCGCAGAGTTATTTATCACTTGGGTGAGAACAAAAATTTTAACGGTTTCATTGTCCAAATAGATATGGAACAAAACAAACAATATGTGTTGTCATTTACTTTAAAACATCAACCGATAATCCACTATTACCCTTATATGAACTTAAACTCATCAATCTTATTGTTCAAAAAGACTAAAATCTTCATGCTTCTGTCTCACAGCGAAATAAGTAATAGCAAATGTTTATTTACCATTTTCCCAATGCGGTAAGCTAATTACCAACCATCTATTGAATTGCCTCTTTTAGAGGTTTCGAATACAACGTACAACTGTTGTTCTAGCCTGTCCTTGGCCTTTCCCGGATTAACCGAAATCTATCAAAAGCTACTTAAAGCATTAGTTATTTCCATTGCTCAAGAATACAAGATTGAATGAATACACACTTTGGAAATTTATAATATGATGCTGAACAGGAAAAGTTCACAGCAGGGCACAAAATCCAGAAGTTTTGTCAGGCAAATAGAAAATATGAAGGTGTTAAATAAAAATAATGAAACAGAGGTCTGTAATGGAGTTCAGTCCAAGCTAAAAACAAACGGCAGCTTTACGTCTACAGTTTATCTGAATCCACACAAAAAGCAATTTACAAGTAGTAATGTTTCAACACAAGATACCCTGTTTTCACAAAACACGCAGAATACATCTGGCAGTGGTTTTACCATAGAGACAAACAACTCTAGTGTTGATGCAACAAATCATGGTTACCAACATCATTATTCAAAATTCATGTCAGAGTCACCAACAAAACCCACATTTCACATATGCAATAGAACGACACTCAAGACGGTACCAAAAAATGATGTTGTCTTAATAAATAATATGCCATACCCAACCCAGCTTGTTTTCCCTGCAAAAATATCAAACAATTTCAAAAATACCCCAAAAGATTTACAATCACATGACATTATTGAAAATACCATAAAGTATGATTCATCAGATGATACCTTACTTCAAGTAATTGATTTGTACGCCTACTAATTGAATTTATTGATTACGTAGATATTAGGAAATATTAATTAAAACACAGTTACATAATCATATATTTAAAAGCGAGCTATTCCATAATAGTCGAGAGTTCTTTATGATCAATACCGATTGACTCCTGTGTAGTGTTCATCTCTGTAGAGTCGAATGGTTGATTGAAAAGAGTTATAGTTTTATCTTCGAATCTTATTTTTTCTGTAGTTTTGAAATTATTCATCTGACTGTTGCTTATCACAAGGTTTTTCCACACGTGTTGTTTGTCTTTAGACTTCCTTAAATTGGGAGCTTCGACAAAGTCATCAGTATTGGAAACAATCATCGTAGAATGCCTACCTTTTTCAAAATTCCCAGGAAAGCTGGAGTCAGTTCCAAAGAAATGGTATTCACGTTCATAATCAAAATCCTCCGGTATTCTATTGACTTCGTCAAGGATACCGCTGTTCTTCCATTTTATGTATTCTTCTGAATCATTGGTATTGTAGCTATCCTCAATGTCACCATTTAAGTGATGGAATTTTAAAGAACTGTACTTATGAAGTTTTGCTGAAGGAGTGTGTTTGATTTGAACTTCTGAATGAGTACTTTTGAAAGATAAGCCTGAGTCATTACTGTTGAGCATTTCAAGTATTTTCTTCGAAATTGAATCACTCGTCCTTATCGAAGTTGCTTGGGATTCATAAATTTGCTTCACCTCTTCACGAGGAGCAAGAGCAGCAAAAGTGGAAGCGTCTGATGTGTTGGGTTTACCTAATAGAGATTTCTCCATTCTTTCGTTCGGTTTCTGTGTTTTTGTTTGAAGTTCAGAGTGCTCAGATTCACAAAGTGCATCATCTTTTTTAAAAGAAAGATAATCAACCTCTCCATTCACTAGCTTAGCCTCAGAAGCATGCTCATCATCCGATAACTCTAGTTTAGATGGAGGTATGTAGTGATATTCGTTATCAGAATAATCTCTTGAAAGAGACATTGAGCTTTGCTCTTCCTCTGAGAGTTCTATTCCACTTTCTCGCTTAGAGTGATACTCTTCTTCAGAAAGTTCTAAGTTAGTTACCGGTTTCTTAGTTGATACCCCAAACAGATCTCTATTGAATAATGCATCTGTGTCATCATCAGCATCAAAATCTATGTAGTTCATCTCTTCACCAAAGCCATCAACCATTCTTCTTGATTTAGAAGAGAAACCTTCTAATAGTTCCTCCTCTACATTCTCCAAAGGTCCCAAGAAATCTTTTATTCTTTGTTGTTCCTTTTTACCCGCTTCAATTGCTTTTTCCTTTTGAATTTGCTCATTTGATTTGTAAAATTTAACAGAAGCTGCCCTATTAACAATAAAAGAAAACTCCGAAGTCTCTGATGTAGTAGAAGCAGCTGATGAAGATAAGGAAGAGGTATCTGAGTTTTTGGTCTTGGAATTGAAGTCAGTGTGGACAATATCCGCATCATATGTGTTGGGCGTTTTCACCGTACAAGGAGATGGTAACGGATGACTCGGTTCTTTCAAAGTTAAAATGTTTAATTTCAGATTTTTTGCTGATGCACTATCTTCATCTATGGAAAAGTCAGACACAAAATCAGAAGTTGTACGCAATTTGCTGTCAAGAACGGTAGTATACTTTGGGCCTGTCATTTGAGTTTTAGTACTATGCGTTTCAACTCTTCCAGCTTTTAGGCTTTCAGTCAATGATCTTGGACTCATATTGTTAGACCAATCATGGACATGCCTACCACGGATGGCTGTTGGTGTTGCCCAATCCTTGAAGCCAGCCATATCAGGGGTATGCACAGGTGTTGCTTGCTTTTGAGTGGAAGTCAGTTCATCCAAAGTGAAACTAAGTTTAGGGGGTGAGTTTTTGCTAGTCTTGCTACTTTTGGTAGAAGTTGATGATGTATCCCTCACCAAATTAGCTGGTGGTGACGATGGTGATAGTAACAAAAACCCTTCAGAATAATTCTCAAATGTTTTCTGAGGAGGAACAGGATGTGAAATCAAACTTCCAAGAGAATGTTTCTTCTTCGGAACTCGGAACTTGTCAGATAATCTTGTGGCACTTCTCGACTGTTTCAAGGTTTCTTCAAGTTCTGGTTTCTGGAAACATTGTAAGTCTTCTTTGTCTTTTTCTTTATCTTTCCGCTCGACCTTAGACTTTAAATCAGTAAATGAACTTTTGTTTTTCAAGAAATTTTTCAAGGTGTTAAATTTTTGTTTAGTTGGTGACAGATTTGGATTATGGTGTATTCCTGCATCCTTTAACTGTGTCACGTTTGACATTGTTTCTGCAGACTCTGCATTAGTCATGATGACTGTGAACAAGAAACTGATGTCAAGCGCAAGGAGGTGTCGGCTGCCAAGCGATTGAAGTCTGAAGGCTGAAGAGTGACAAAGAGGGACACAATTTATTAATTGCTGTTTTAGTCAAATTGATGACCTTCACACTGCCGTTTTATTATTGCCGGGACAATTTAGGGCAGTACGCAAGGTACAGTTTTTCTCAAAGTGGTAATTGATTTTCACGAAAGAAAAAGAAGCACCTACACAATATACGTCATATTTTGAAGACCCTGAGTCCCTCAGTAATGGATGTGAGACTAAGTATTTTAATGTAACAGAAATATTATAACGAAAATCAGAGATATGTATATATATGTAGTATAGACAAAGTAATGAACTTAACAACACTTGGTAGTAACTAATTAATACAGTTAGGTTGAATCAACCTTAAGAAGAAACTTGCTTCTTCTTTAACATGATTTGGTAACCACCTACACTGAGCTTTTCATTACGTTCCAAGATGGAATTGACACAATCAGTTAGACCCCGCACAATGTCACCCATACCATCTTCCTTTTTATTGAAGACAATGGATTTACTGTCGTCATCGTTGAATTTCAAATAGCCTCTGATTTCTTCACGATGAATTAATCCACCAAGAATACTACAGGTCTTATTTTCATCAATTTCAAATCTAGCAGCAAGCTTCCTCACGGAATAGTTTCTGATAATACCTGCATTAATGTATGCCCATGTTTTCAATGCAACAAATTTACATTGTTCATTCAACATGTCATTTAAAACTTCAGTACCAGATTTACCATCGGTGTTAATGATTGAGACACCTGGCATCATACCCCACACTTTCAAACCAGTCAAAATTTTGGAAGCTGATCTCCAATCGAATTTCACCAATTTATTGTAAGCTTCAAAGACATGATCTCTAGTTTCCTCTGCTGGACCTTGAAAATATTGCCTTTCAGTATAATCAAGAATACGTTTAAAAGATCTTGAAACGTTTTTTTTGTTTTGTGTTTGTTGTTGTTCACTATTTGCAACATTTACTGCACCAGGCGTGGAGCTTTGATAAGATTGTAAAGCCATCAATGGAACTTCAACAAACAGAGAAGCAATATAGTAAGTTGTATCAATCAATTCAATATTAACATGCATATGGAACGGCACATACTTACCCTTTTCGTTTGGACCGACTTCACTGGATGGTGCCTGATTATTAGAGAAGTATATCTTACTTTGACCTAATAGATCTCTGGTATTTGAACTTGTAACAATTTCGTTTAGAATAGTTTGTGCTTCATCACATAATCCCGAGCGGAAAGCAGCTAAACCTAATTGGACAATTGCTCTATTGAATAACACTTGAACACCCGGTTCAGATGTATGAATTGTTGCTTGAACGTGTGTCAAATGCAATATATCACGTGCACGGAAAAATTGATTGGAAATAGAGTAGTAATATGATTGCATTAGAGCTGCACGTTTACGATAGATAGATGATTGAATACCAGTTGCGTGAAGATATAAGTGAGAGCATAGACTATCGATCAACTTGTTTGTTTGTAAGGTATTTGATGCATCATGAGCTTCGGAAACAGTGATTTTTTGAACTAAATCATTGCTGTTGGCAGAATTAGACAATGCATTCCAAGTGTTAAGTTCAGATAAGATGATAAGTTTGACAGGTTTGTAGTAAATGCTTTCGATTCTTTTGATGATGATACGGCAAAGCTGATCACCCTCAAGGTCATCAAAGTTTGATATGATTTGAGAGAGATACACTTGTGCTCTAACAATGAGTGTGTACAATTTAGACTCATCTTTTAATAAAGAAATGTATTCAGAAGAGTTTGGATCAAGGTAAAGGAGATGAGAAGTTAATTCATCTGCTAATCTCTCAACAAAGGAAGCAATAGAACCAACAATCAAACGTTTACCTTCTGCGTTTGGCTCTGGAGGAGTAGCTATGTCGTCAGTTGGTGTTGCAGCTTCTGTAATCACGTAAGATTTATCAGAGTCAAGTAAATCTAATAATTTTGCAATATCTTGTGCTGCAATTTGCCATTGCTCAGATGGCAGGAACTTTTCTTTGTTATAAATTTCGTAACGTAAAGAAAGAATCAAATTGAGAAGAACAAGTTTCTCGTATGTAGAATTTGATAATTCATATAATTCATTAAGCATTTTCAAGTTTTTAGCTTGATCAACACCTTTCTTACCTCTTGAATCAATAACCATTTGAACAATAGAAAACAAATTATCAACTGAAACATTAAGCTCTTTGTTATCTTCATCATTGTCAGCAATAATTAAGGTTTCTTCATCTTTGATAGCATCATAAGCTTCTGGATCTTTCTTATAGGTTTCAACTTGTTCTGGATAAAGTTTGGCTTCCTTCTTAATCTTTTGTTTCAAAATATTAAAACTTTTTGATTCAGAAGCATTCAACTTCTTCCCTGTTTCAGCAGAATTAGTTTCATTATTTATTGCATCTTCTAAGATTGCAACAGCTTTGATATAAGATCTTGGAATAGATATGTGATATTGGTTATGCTTGTATGATAATCTATACAATTTATCAAATTCAGATGCAAGACGAACCCATTCTTGAACCATAGATAAATTTTCAATAGTGTCAGTTAAAGCTGCTAATTCGTCTAGATATTTATCCTTTGCACTTTTAACAATCTTCTTTTCATCTTCATCTTCTGAATCTGATTCATTGTTATCACCTTTCAAGAAATAAGATCTACCTCTTGGGGCAGCATCACTATCACTATCAGAATCAGAATCATCATTATCCCATTCAGAGTCAGATTCATCATCTTCAACATCATCAGAGGCATCTCCGCCTTTCAAGAAAGCTGACGGTTTTGCTGCACTTTCTTTATCAGAATCGTCAGATTCAGACATAGATTCTTCACTAGAATCATCATCGTCACCAGTGATCAATAATTTTTTGTCCAACTGTTGTTGCTTTAAGTAACGTTCATCATCTGAATAATAAAGAGTTTCTTCATCAGAAGAGAGCTCAGAATCGTAAGAGGAGTTGAAAAAAATAGACATTGTTGAATGTATCAATATCTGTTATTCACTGTCTCTTTCCAAAATATACTACCCTTTGTATGTGTTTAGGGAAAGGGGCTAAACAAACCTACAGACGCCGTTCTTCCAATCCACATACACACCTATAGTTTGGATTTTCCACTCACTGTTCACAGTGGAAAATTTTTTTGGTACAACGAGGGAAAGTTTCCCGTACACCAGTAACAACTAACGCAAGCTGATCTATAGATGCTAAAAACGCGAAATTGTGCGTCGACCGCCGGTTATGATATAACATTCTTACCCACTGAAAGGTACTTTGAAAACAAGTTAATTTAATAAATACAAAGAATCGTAAAATTTCTATCTAAAGGTAGTACTTATATGTTTAATGGTAATACATATATACCTAGTTTTTCAAACGAAGACCGCTAGCAACTGCACCAATTTCACTGATTTGAGTAACTTTACAGATTTTACCTTTCCAAGATTTGCTATATCCGACACCTAAAAGCTTTTCACGAATAACCTCATCACTGCTATAGATTGGCACAAAATCACCAGCACAAATTTCCCATTCACTGTAAGGATCAAAATCGATTGCAATTGCATCAGTTGCTATACTATCGGATTTTGCTTGAATCTTCTTTGCTTGTTCAGCTCTTGCACCTGTTGACATAATTTTCAGGAATTCACTTGCGAAATAAGAAGCATAATGATAATTTTTAGCTTTGAAAGATTGTGTCATTGCAACCTGTAAAGCATTCAATCTATGTGCCGGTTGTAAACCAACATGAGTAAAATAAGCAGCTAATTCCAAGTTACGTTTGACTTCAGTTGGTGGTAACGCACGTCTTGCAAGTTCAATCTGTAAACCAAGAATGTATTCTTTACAAATATTGAGAATTTCTTTACATTTTTCCTCTTCATCATCATCATTTAATGAAAGAGTAGCAATAATGTAAATAATTTTTCTGAAAACATTGATTGAATTTTCTAATTGATTAGCCTTAAATAATTTATAACCTTCTTGTACCAAATCTTCTAATTCATCATAACCTGGAACTAAACCAACCAATTTACCATTCTCGAGTTTCTGTTGATCACTAACATAAACAGGTAAGTTTGTATTGATTTCATCTTCATCGAAAGTTGCAATACTTAATTTGGAAGCAGTATAAACTTCCATAAATCTATCTTTCAATGGTTCAAATTCTTTAATACCAGCTTGTTTATTCAACATACTAGCTGCAACATCAAATTTACCAGTTGCAATATATGCACCAGCTGTTTTAGAATTTTTAATCCAATTTCTAATTTCCTTTGGAAGTTTGGAGTTATCACTATCGTCTTCTTCTTCAGAAATTTCTTCATCAAGATCAACATCAAGTTCTTCATCACCTAAATCCCAAGCATCTTCTTCACCAATATTATCTTCATCAGCAATAGTGAACTCCTTATCATTTACCAAAGATTGTTGATGAGTTGTGGTTGATTCTGGTTCAATATTATCTTCCAAATGTAGATCTTCCATATTACCAGCTAAAGCTTGTTCAAAGAACGACAACTTAGGTTCAGCAAGTGGCCAAACTCCAATTTGATTGATTGGCTTCAATACTTGAGTTGAAGATTGTGCAAAATTTTTCGGTAATTTAACATCATCTAAGGAGACACCAGATTCAGATAAAATCGATTCTGCTAAATCACTTAAGCCATTAGTTAAAGCAGTTGCATAAGCTAAAGGTGTAAGCCCAGCATGTAAAAGAGTTTGAATTTTACGTTCAACATCACCTAAATAGACTGAATTGGTATATAAAGAACCAAAATCTTGTCTGTTCTCTGCGATGTTGGACATTTTTTTCAATTTATCAGAGTCACCAGTTGTTAAGTATAAGAATGACAGTTTATCCAATAGATGTAATTGTTGATAAACCAACTCAACAATCTCAGTATTACCTTGAATTAAAGCTTCTTTACCTAATTTTTCCCAAATAACCTTGTTATCAATCTTTTTAGCTTCATCTAAAGCAACATTCAAATTATGACATTCAATTGCAAGCTCAAATCTAGTCTCTGGGTCCTCAACAAATTGTAGTGCAACTTCAGGGTAACCACTTTTCTTCAAATAAGCAATAATATTTTCACCAACTAAATTGGAGTTCTTGATGATTCTTAAAACTTCTTTGAAATTTTTGTTAACAAGAGCCTTCTTGAATCTATATTCTGTTGGATCAATAGTTAAACATTCAACTTCACCTTTTCTATTGAGTGCAAAACAATCAGTACCGGAAACCTTAGTAACATACACTGTATTCTCTAAAGTTTTGATAGTACCTTTATCACCATTTAATAAAAGATATTTGATATGATTCAAAGTGAAGTAAATCAAAACACCACTATCATCCCAAGAAGCTGATTTAATTCTAATTGTTTCATGCATTGATAAGATATTTTCAAATTTACTATTGACGACAACGATAGTATGTTTAGATAATAAAGCTAAATGAGAATGATCATTGGACCAAACAGCATATTTAGCATTATTCATTTGAACAGAACCAATTTCCTTCTTTTGTTGAACATCAAAAAGTACGACAGATGTAGTTTTCAATAATAAGATACAACCTGGAGTTGCTGGCAAAATACTTTTAACATCTGAATCTAAATTGATAGTTTTAGTTATATTATTGTTGAGATCATGAATATTCAATTTACTTGAAGATTTGACAAATGAAACAAATCTATTTCTAGCAATGAAATAAGCATCATTTGCCTTACCTTCACCTCTAATAGAAGGTTCTAAGGCCCCCACAGTTTCCTTTGGTAAATTGAAATAAGAATAAACACCATTATCATTATCACCTGATTGGATCAACATGGAATTTTCAGAAGGGTTATAAGAGATATTTTTAATTTTATTCCAAGGTAATGCAACTTTCTTTAAAGAGATCAAAGGTAAAGAAGTTGCTTTGGAATTAAAACTATATTTTTGAACCTGATTTTCATTATTGATGAAAAATAGTTCTTGCATTTGATTGTTAATAGTTGAAGCAGGTCTTTCTCTATCTAATTTGAAAACCATGACACCAGAATCATGACAAGCGGCAAACAAATTTATATTTGGATGAGCAACAATCATCCAAAATCTATCATTTTCTCTTTTGAATTGTTTAACAGGAGATCTAGTATTTAAATCCCAAGTTCTAATCGTTTTATCTTCACCAACTGATAAGATTAAATCTTCGGTTGGATGAAATAAAGCACAAGGAACATTATTAGTATGACCTCTGCAAGAATCCACTTCCCAAGCTCTAGTTTCCGACATTCTCCATAATTTAACAGCTCTATCATCACCACCAGAAATAATCAAAGGTAATTCAGGGTGGAAAGAAGCCCAATTGACACCTTTATCATGACCTTCTAAAACATATTTCACAACGGCATCTGTATTACCAAAAATATCTTGAGGAGGAGGTTGATGAGAAGGTTGATTTCTGTTGAAACTGTCGAATTGAATATTACCATAAGCGTTATTAGAGTTCAAACCGTATTGATTGGAACTACCTGAAGGAGCAGAATGCTTTTTAATTAAATTGGAGATATCCCAAACTCTAACAGTTTGATCTAGTGAAGCTGAGACGACTAAATCTTGCTTTGGATGGAATTGAGCGCACATAACGTAATGGTTATGACCGGTTAAACATGCAATTTCTTTCCTGTTTTGCCAGTTCCAAATTCTGATAGTTTGATCATCAGAAGCTGTTATAATCCAAGGTAATTCGTGATGGAAAAAGCAAGTTCTAACATAATCTAAATGACCTGTAAGTGTGAACATGCATTTCCTAGTCTGAGTGGACCAGACTTTAACAGTATAGTCATCACCGGCAGATACAAAGATTGGCTGAGTTGGGTGAAATGAAACACACCGAACAGGTCCATCGTGGTCTTCAAAACGATCAATCAGAGTACCCATACGGTAATCCCATAGTTGGATAGTCGAGGAGTGTAAGGACACAAGCAACCAAGGCCTCCTTGGATGGAAGGCAATACCTTTAGCCCTGGAAGACTTTGACTCAAACTATAATAAAAGAAACAGGGTGATAAATATGTTAGTATCACTGTCAGCGAGTGGATGAAATGATTGTTTGGCCTGATTGGTGGTTGAATAAGGGGGCAGTTGGCGCACCATTGCTTTGCAGAACGCAGATATACATACTTTTGTTAGCATCTTCATGACTGCAGATGGCTATGAGTATGGCTAAGTTGAGGTGGAAAAGCCAGAGGAGACGGATCAAGAGCCATCAGAGGGATTCCAGAAGTGCATCTGCTAAAAGCTGCCGTTATTTGGTGTGTTGGATCGTGTCCAGTTGCGCGACCATGCGGCAAAGTGACACTGACAGAGCAACGGAAGAAAACAATCAATCACGTGCGCTGTCACGTTAAAAATCTGGGCACGTGACTTGCTTTTTACACGTGACCGACTCGACGCATGATTTTTTTTCAGAAGCTGAGCCCCTTTCTGAGCCACAGCGCCAGCGGAGAACCCACAATTGCCGTATTGGGCAATTTTCCGGGGTCGAGATGGACAGCCTATTCACCAAGCCACACCTCTACGGCTTTAGTTGTGCAGTACCTACTATCATGCTAATTATTAGATTCGTACAATGCCGTTTCCGTGGTTGCATTAGATCTGGGCGCTTTTTTGGGGGCAGTCCGTGATTGGACGTATTGCGATGTCAACGTTGTCAACGTAGGCTCCTGTTCGGTTCTGTGACAAAATGCTACCTGCTGTGAAAAGTATAAAAAGGTTCTAGTCTAGCTACACTTTGTTTCTAGAGCAAATGTATTGCTTTATTAGTATCTATGAAAATCCATCACTATGTTTCAAAAAATGTCTTTGGAAAACAAGGAACATGATATCTCCACTGTTGAGAAGAAACTAGATGACGTCAATGATTTTGAATCTTCACTCTCTGAGTTTCAAATCGAAGACGAAGCACCGGATTCACTTAACAATCCGTTCCTCAACGTTGCATTCCGGGAAAAACATGAAGCCTTGTATGAAAGTGTCAAATATGAATGTCGCCACAGATTTGATCCACATTTCAAATGGACGAAAGAGCAGCAACGTAAGATTAATAGGAAACTTGATTTGAGGGTGACATTCGTTGCATGTTTGTTCTTTTGTGCACTTCAAATGGATAGGGGTAATCTTGGTCAAGCGGTTTCCGATAATTTATTAAATGATTTGAATTTATCAACAAATGATTTCAATACCGGTAATACTATATTCTATTGTTGCTTTTTAGCGGCTGAATTACCATCTCAATTAATATCTAAAAGACTTGGAGCAGATATTTGGATTCCAATTCAAATCACAACTTGGTCAATAATAACTATCTGTCAATTTAGATTATCAAATAAAGCAGGATTTTTCATATGTAGAGCTCTATTAGGATTATTTGAAGGTGGTTTTGTTCCAGATTTGGTACTTTGGTTATCTTATTTTTATACATCTGCTGAGCTGACAATTAGATTAACATATTTTTGGTGTGCAATGTATTTCATAATTATTATCAACTATTTGATTGCTTACGGTATTTTACATATGAGAGGTATTGCAGGTCATCCAGGTTGGGCATGGTTATTCCTTATCGAAGGTTTAATAACTACATGTATTGGTATATCTGCTTTCTTTTTAATGAGACCTTCATGTGTTGATACTAAGAGACCTTGGAATACTAAAGGTTGGTTTACTGAAGATGAAGAGAAAATAATTGTTAATAAAATTTTACGTGATGATCCAACTAAAGGTGATATGCATAATCGTCAAGGTTTATCATTGAAAATGATTGCAGATGCTTTATTTGATTGGCATTTATGGCCAATGTATATCATTGGAATTATTGCTTATATACCTGAAACAACTGTTGATTCTTATATGACATTATTATTGAGAGGTATGGGATTTAATACATTCCATACTAATCTTTTATGTATACCTTATAATGCATTGAAAATTTTAACAATGATTATTATAAGTTATCTTAGTGAATATTTATCTGATATTTTCAATATTGCATTACTTCAACCTATTTGGACATCATTATTTATGGGTATACTTAGATTTTGGAAAGGTACACAAGTTAATAAATGGGGAACATATGTTGTATTAACATTTATGTTAGCTGACCCAATGATTCATGCAATGATGGTTAGTGCTTGTTCAAGAAATTCTTCATCGATTAAAACTAGAACAGTTTCAGCTTCAATTTATAATATGTTTGTTCAAGCTGGCAGTATAATTGCATCTAATATTTATCGAACTCCTGATAAACCTTTATATCATACAGGTAATTCAATACTTTTCGGTTTATCATTGGCACTTATACCTATTCTTATTGGAACAAAATGTTTTTACATTTATTTGAATAGAAAGAAGGAACAGAAATGGAATCAAATGACTAAAGATGAGAAAGATGAATATATTGAAAGTACAACAGATACAGGTGCAAAGAGGTTAAATTTTAGATTTTCTCATTAAATTTATAAGTTTTTCATTAGTAATCAATTATTTTTCCGTTTCTTTTTCAAAGGGAGATCATTAGATTCTTCTTTCTCTTTTAAAAACTCTCTGATTGAATTTAAGAAACTTTCAGGATGTCCAATTATATCTCTCGGTATTGCTCTTTTAATCTTTGTAGCAAGTAATTTATCACGTTTACCCTTAATTTCATTATTATAAGCAAAATTGATTTGAGATTCAAGGAATTTAAGTATATTATTCAAAGAATTGATATGTAAATCAGTATAATTTTCAAGATTATGAATTAAATGATATGCAAGTAACCAAATAAATTTTAAGAAATTAGGGAATTTGAATTGTTCATCAACACGAGTTTCAATTTCAATTTTATAACTATTTAAATGATTTTCTAAACTTAATAAATTAAGATAATTACCACCAATAATTATACTATCTTTAAGTGTATAAACAGCATGAATCCACATTGAAGGTAATAAAAGTAAGTCACCTGGTTCAATATCTATAATAAATCCATTATTCATATAAGCATTATCTATTGAAGTATTAGATTTTGAGAAATTTTGTAAAGTTGAAGGGAACCAAATATTATTTTGATTATCAGAAAGACACCAATCTTTATATTTTTTCAAATTCATTTGTGTTGGAGGTAATAAAATGAATTGTTTATAACCCGACAACAAAGAATAATAAACGGAAGTACCAGCAAAATCAATATGAAAATCAGTGAAACAATTTGAAACTGACATTAAAATATATTTTTGAACTTTTGGTTTATCAATATTATTAGATTTAAGTAATTTACAAAATTCTAAATTTTGATATAAATTATCTATTAAATCAATTTCTTTAACGACTAAAGGTATTTCAATTTCTTTACCTAAATTAGTTTCACTAATTTCAAGACTTATAACATTAAGTATACGATCTCTATTATTTAAATTTTCTTCAAAATATGAACACCATTTTTTCATATCCCAATTTGATGAATTATTTTGAGTCATTATATCCATTACAGGTACTTTTAAATTTTCACCGATTTTATTTGTAAAAGTTTTAATATCATAATTTGGTATATTAAAATTAATATTAATTAAAGGATTAAAAGTTTCTTTAACATTTTTATTTGCACCTTTAATTAAAATTGGCTTTTTAAGTAAAGTTTTATTAATTAAATCACGTAAATGAGAATCTTCAAATTTACCATTTTGTGAAGTATAAATTTCATCAATTTGTATAAAATCTTTACCTTTACATGGTTTATGAGTTTTAGCAAAATCTTGGAAATAATTGATATGATGATGAACGTTTTTTTGATGAATTATATGAGACTCATTTAAAGCAGCATAGTCTATCCTCTTTGCCCTAGTTGACCTTCGAACAACGGTCATTGTACGTGTACGTGATGTTAGGGACGTAGTATGTATTAGGCGATTGATCAAACTATCGCCTGATTTGGAGTAAAACTAACGAGCCTCTCATCAGGTACTTTTATTCCGTCGATCGACGAATGGTGAGGAATGGGGTTGGGTTATGTGCGGGAAAAAATGGAGGTTTTCGAATGATGATGGAAGTAGGTGTACTTAGTGAAATGAAATTTATCTACAACAACATTACTCAGACAACAAGATGTTGAAGAGGAGTTTTACTTTGAATAGTATAAGAAGGATAAGTGAATCGAGTAAACCTAAGAACGGAGGTTTTAATAATATACTTGATGTTTTCAATGCAGCCAATTCGATTAATTCAATTCAACAACAAAAGATAACAATTGATAATAAATTTATACCTGATTTTAATGGTAAGACAACATATGATCCATTTGATTTCAGTATTGCATCACAAAGGTATGCGAATAAAGTTTATAAAACAAAATTATCTAATCAGTTACGTTCATCATCTTTTAATACAAAGGAGATTGAACCAATTAATTTCTATATTTTACCACATTTATTATCAACATATGTTAATCAGTCTGGTCAAATTTTACATAGATCAGTTACAGGATTGAATAATAAGAAACAGAAACAAATCTCTAAAGCGATTAGACGTGCTAGATCTTTCGGTTTAATGAGTTCAGTTGCCAAAGATGTAAGTAGTTTCCCAAAGAGGGGTTCGACTTTATAAGAGAAGATGTATATGTATATGTATATAGATTTTGTAAATACAGATTTATAGTTAAATCTCCTTTAAATGGATGTAAACGTCTGTACCTCTACCGTAAATTGAACGTAATTTGATATCACCATTGAATAATTTTGCATATGTTAAACTTAACGGTAATCCATAACCCATACCTGCAACGATATTATCGTTTTCAGGTAAACCCAAATCTTTTGTAATACCTAGTTGATTATCTTTGATTGAGGAAGATAAAGAATGGTTGGAGTTCTCAGGTTTAGCTGTCGTGAAGGAGAATTCCCAAAGATGTGGTAAATTATCAGGGTGTATACCACCACCATTATCAGAGATTTTAATATCTAGAGTTTTATTCAATTTATTGTGAACTAATAGAATATTAACTGGAGAGTCAGATTTATTGTTTTCAATAGTTGAACGTGCAGCATTTTTAAGTATTTCATTTAAAATATATTCTAAATGGTTAGATAGATAGGGGAAATTAATTTTATCAGTTTGAGTAAAATTATTGGTATCGGATTGTTGTAAAATTGTGATATTAGTACGAATATGATCGAAATATTTGATTTCAGTTAGATTGTTAACAAAATTGATAGAATTGTGTAAAATTTCAACCACATTATTCTGATTATTATTATCCCCAATATTCAATAACCCATGATTTGAATTTGAGATTGATAAATGGTTATTTATAAGCAATCTCATTAAAATTCTTTCCCTCAAATGATTTGTCAGGAAATTATGATTATCATTTATATCTGATTTACATTCCCAAATTGCATTTCTTAGATGAATTATATTATCTGTGTGAATATCTAAAATTTTTTTAAACGTTGAGTCAGAGGTTGGTTGAGAATTGAGTAATGCAAAACTATCAAGGTAAGCAGTGAATATGAATTCCATATATTTATTCAGTAATGTTATATAGTTTAAATTTAATAAAGTTGAAATACGCCTTGATAATAGTATATTCAAAGCATTATGAGTCAACAGTGCATTAGCGTTAATTGACTTTAATTGATCTGATTTTGATAAATTTGTTAGGTCAAGTGAAAGATTGTGCTGGAATTTCGGTATTGGAGTAAGACTCAGCTCTTTTATATACCTCAGTAACTGTAATGAACGCATTACAAACAAAAAGAGACGAGTTAAGAAGAGGAGACCAAGGGAGGACAGTGTGGTTGGTTTAATATCGGTAGCGATCAGGAGGCTCGGGAATGTAAAGTCCGAAGGCTCAGTTGTTAGTTGTCAGTTGTCATTAGATTCATAGATATAGATAGATAGATAAAGAAAAATGTAGGGAGGGCAAAAATAGAGATAGATAGATAATAAAACATTAAACAAACAAATTAGTAGAATTGAAATGAATAGATAGTAGATAGATAATAGATAAACCTTTTCTTTTTAGATCTAATCTTCCTTTTCAAAAATTGGTAGTTTAACAGCTTTAACTCTTAGATAAGAGTTTTGCTTGTTAGAGATACCAGCGTAAGCGTTGTACCAAGCGATAAAAGCGACAATAACACCCAAGATACCACCAGCCTTCTTACAATTTGGAACTTTACCCAAATCTGCTATAGCTAAAAGTAGGAAAGTTAGAGCCAATAAGAAGAAAAGGGAGAAGAAAGCTAGAGTTGATTTCATTGTACATAAGGTTAGCATAAAAGTGAATATGCACCAACCTAATAAGAAGAAACCAACCATATTTGAGAATTCTTCTTCATTAGTGTAACTTGACTGAATATTAAACCAAGGAATATGAATTGCAGCGAAAGCCATCCAGAAACCACCATAAGAAGATAGGGCAACCGCACCAAAAGTATTTTCAACAGACATTTCCCACATACCAGCTAATAATTGAATAAAACCACCGTAAAAGCAAGCTAAACCTATAACGACAGAATTATTTTTAACACCCATTGCACCAGCATTTGCTAAAGATAATACAAAAGTTGTTAAAGCAAAAGCGCAAAGACCTAAGGGTGCAGGATTAGCGAACTTATGAACTGAAGGTGCAGCTAAACCAGGTTGAAGTGAACCACCGAAAGCTTGAATTAGATCATCACGAGCAAATTTTTTATTACCTAGATAAACGTAGTTACCATCGTTGGAAGTTGTAACTTTACTGATCAATCTGTCAGAATTGTAAGAGTCGGTAGCATAGATACCTTGTGGGTTAGAAGCGTTTGCGTTTGCATTTGCTTCAAGGTGTTCGTCTTGGGAGAGTTGTTTCTCGATATCGTTGTAGTTAGACATTTTAGTGTGAGGGGGAGTGTTGTGTTGTGTTGTGTTGTGTTGTGTTGTGTTGTGTAGTGATTATAGAAAGCGATTTAGATTAGATTACTGAGAGTGGAGAGATACGGGTGGGACAGGAAGATATTTATAGCGAAACAAGTGTGTGGATAGAAAGAGGAGATATAGAAAGAGGAGGTATAGAAAGAGGAGGTATAGAGGAAACGAGGAAACGAGGAGAAGAAGAAGATGAGCTGTGAAAAAAAAAAAAAGAAAAGAACTTCCATCCGGACAGGCAAGCTACAAACCCACACACGCGTACGCCATTGAGCGGGGCTATCTCTAGCTGTCAGAGTGCTAGAGGCTGGCGAGGACGCGGGTCGCAGTGTCAGGCACAGCGATCTCAACATCATACAGCAGCTTCTGTATTGGGCTACGTGCACAG
>JANIWQ010000133.1:0-26188 GCA_030555725.1 Pichia sp. yHMH446
AGCGGACGCAGCGCTCCGGGCTGTGCGCGACGCGGTGGTGTCGCTGAGCCTCCCGCAGTGGCGGACACGTGAGCTCATCGACGCGTGTTTGCGGACGAGCGGGAGCGGGAGCAGCAACAGCCACGAGCTGCTCGTTGCGGCCGCGGGGCTCGTCGTCTTGTGCGGGCGGCACGGCCTGCGCCCGGCGACAGCGACAGGAGCGACGGGAGCGACAAGAGCTACCGCTACCGCTGCTGCTCTGCTGAGCCCCACTCTCTTCCCGATGCGCGGTGTCGTCGAGCAGTGCGCGTCGACCGACGCGGTGCGCGTGGTGCGGGCGCTGGTGGCGGCCGGCGACGGTCGACGCGCGCGGCTCGTCAGCGAGGCCCAGAGGCAGCTGAGCGGCGGTGCAGCTGAGCACAGCTGAGCCGCCCGTGGTGTCGGATATGCGCCGCAAATAGCCGCGGCGGGTGTGGGTTGTGGGTGTGCGCGTAGTCTACGCGGGCGCGGGGCTGGCCAATGGGCGCGCGTGCAGTTGCAAGCGGCAGCCAGCAGCGGACGTGTGGGGTAGGCAAGGAGGAAGGCAGGGAGGCAGACGGGCGCCCAGCATTAGGCACAGCCTCTGGCTGAAAACTAGGTGGTGCATTATACATCTGACAAATTCACTTCACTTTACTCCCCTCTACTTTACTCTTTGTTGTTCTTTGTTTCCATAGCTGCGATTCGTATACCCACACAGACTCTAAACAAAACATAATATCCATGCGTTCCGTTTTCAACTTCTCCAGATCCATGGCAACAGTCGCCAAGCCAAACATGAAAACTTTCAAAATCTACAGATGGAATCCTGACACACCTGACGTCAAACCTTATATGCAATCTTATGAACTCGATATGAATCAAACAGGTCCTATGGTCTTAGATGCTCTTCTCAAGATTAAAAATGAAATTGATCCAACTCTAACTTTCAGAAGATCTTGTAGAGAAGGTATCTGTGGTTCATGTGCAATGAATATTGGTGGTAAAAATACTCTTGCTTGTCTATGTAAATTGGATAAAGATTCAAATAAAGATTTGAAAATTTATCCTTTACCTCACATGTACATTGTCAGAGATTTAGTACCTGATCTTACACTTTTCTACAAACAATATAAATCAATTCAACCTTACCTTCAATCAAATGAGAAAATGCCTGAAAGGGAAAATTTACAATCTGTTGAAGATAGGAAAAAATTAGATGGTTTATATGAATGTATCCTTTGCGCTTGTTGTTCAACTTCTTGTCCTTCTTATTGGTGGAATCAACAGGAATATTTAGGTCCTGCTGTTTTGATGCAAGCTTATAGATGGATGGTAGATTCAAGGGATAAGGCAACTGAGGCTAGAAAGGCAATGTTACAAAATTCAATGTCCCTTTACAGATGTCATACAATTATGAACTGTTCTAAAACTTGTCCAAAGGGTTTGAACCCTGGTGGTGCAATCGCTGAAATTAAAAAATCAATGGCTTTCGACTAATCCTGTGAGGTTTCCATATAATCAATCTATTATTCACAACTAACATTTTCTCCTTATATTCTTCTCTCCTTCTTCTCTTCTCTTCCCCTCCTTTTATAACTCATTCTTTATAAAATTACATGCAACAGTACTATAACTACCTCTCCGCACACTACAACTTTCAAAATTACAGATTCTCATTCCCCGATTCCACAACTAACGATAACCCAATCTCTCTCTCATTCACTGCTCACCTAGACCCATCCCACTATATCGCATTCCGCATCGCAATTCACCCTTCCTACAACACTCCTACGATTTACTTCCTAATTCACTCCACTCAAAACGACACTACCGCCCCTGTCACAGACGATACCACCATCTCTCAACTCCTATCACATCGCTACACACACCTCTGCAAAACCAATACACAAGTGTCAGCACCACCACCACCAACAACAACAACAGTACCAGCGTTCGCGTTTGCACTCGATCAGCACTCCGGATATTTTTACATTCATCCGTGTCAACATCGCCATTTCAAGTCTCCAATAGAATCTATACCTCTACAACTATCAACTTTAGGCATTTACTAATCCAACCCCCCCCCTTATTTCTCCCACTCCATTCCCCCGCCCATCTAATGTCAACGACTTTCCCACAATTTAAAAACAAAATAATCAAACAATCTGCTAAAATTTCAAATAATTTAGCAATTTTATCAAATTCAACAACTTTAGAATCTGCAAATTCAACAACAAATCTAATAGAATCTCAAATTTCAGAACTATCAAATTTAATCAAAGATGTCTCTAAATTATACCCTGCAAAGCAACCTCAAATAAATAGATTCAAAAATGAATTATCTCAACATCAAACAAATTTACGTAATCTATCTTTAAAACTACAAAATCAATTCCAAAAATCTTCACTCTTTGAAATCACATCTTCAGATAACAACAACGATAATAACAACAACGATAATAATAATACTACTAATAACTTAGATTCAAATGCTTATTATTTAGATGAACGTATAAGATTAGAAAATTCTCATAATACAATAGATAATTGGATTCAACAAGCAATCTCAACTAGGGATGAAATTTTCAGACAAAATGGTTTATTAGATAATATCGGTAATTCATTAGATTCAAATTTACAGAAATTACCTTTTATCAATAATTTACTGAATAAAATCGGTAATAAAAGGAAACGTAATGTGTTTATTTTATCTTCAGTTATTTTAATTGCTGTTATCATACTATGGTTTAGTATATAGAGGTTATATATATATAATTATTACCCGTTCCCTACAGTATTATATCTAGGTTTGTATCACGTGAGCGCGTCCCCCCACCGTAAAGTTCATTCCCGTTTCAAAGATCCCTATAATGGATCTCTCCTCTCCTTCATCACACAACAATACCATGCAAGCGATCTCGGACATAATTAACAACACTGCAGAGAAAGTCGATCCAGCTTTATGCAATGCAGAATCTCAAATTATAATTGAAGCTTCAAATGCAATACTTAAAACTTTAGATTCAATTGAATCACTTAATATGTTAGATAATTGGTCAAAACTTAATCACGTTTTCGCTCATTATCATTTAATCAATAAGGAAATAACAACAGATCAACTTTTAACACTTTTAGATATATCAATTTATTTAGAGAATGATTACCCAAATTTATCGGTTAATATATTAGTTCAAATTTTCCTATTATCAAAATTAAATTTAATAATTGAAAAATTTTTACCATTATTTTTATCAAATAATGAACGTAATTTACATTTAACTAAAAAAAATACTTTACGTGGTAAAGTTAAACCAGGTTCTCGTTTACTTATAATTTACAATCTAATTTCAAATAAAATTACTTTACGTGATAATGAATTCAATCAATTAATTTTAGGTAAATTTCGTTCATTTATTTTAAATTCTTTTGAAATTAGTGATAGATTAAATAAATCTCATGATTTCCATATCATGAAAATTCCAATTCAATTTAATAATTCCAATACAAATTTACAATTAACTAAAGTTTTAAATTCTTTGCAAAATTTAAATGAAATTTCAAATTTACTCATAATTGGAAAATTTATTAAAAATTTAGAAACTTTTAAATTCTCTTATATACCAATTAATGAGAAAATAACTAAATTTGAAAGATGGTTATCAAATGATACAGATTTGATCAATTTACAATTGAATGATTTAGATTTCTCAGGCTCACTTATTATTCAATTCAAAATTTTATTTGATTATCATTTGAAGAATATCAATAATAACACTAACAATTCAAGCTCTTCACTTCAGATTAAACGTAAATTAACATATCTACTCAATCACATCTATTCACTCTTTAAAAATGATCTATTACCTGATTTCAAAATGATTGAGAATTTAATTAATTCAAATGAATCAACATTTAATAAAATGAAATTAAATTCATTTAATCATCCACCTTTAAATTTATTACAATCTTTCGAAAATCCCAAAAATTCAACTTTTAATATTGAGTTACCAAATTTAAATAAAAAAATTTACCTTCATAAATTAGGTACACCGAAAATCAGTAAAATTTGGCGTATCTCAACAAATATGAATGATTATAAAATTAAGAAAATTTCTGATATAATTGCAAATTGTGATTTAGATTCAAATGATTTAAGAACTAAATGGAAATTGAAAAGAGCTTCAAGAGATTCTTGTTGGTTTAAAAGTACTATTGATTAACCAGATGGACAATTTAAGTCAAGGTTGATCTTAGTTTCAGCTCTCTGAAAAGTTTAAAGTTTACATTCAAAATTAAAAAGAAAAATCACTTCCTACGAACCTCGCACGCCATGAAAGCACAATTTCAGCCTCAAAACCAGCTTGACTTGTTGAGGAAGTAATCTTCTGCAAACATCTACATTGTGCATTATGAAAAGTAAACTTGTCTGATTTAAAGGAATCCCAATTACCGTTCATTTCTTGATTTTGTGGTAGAAAATCAAGTTCTAAAAAATTTCTTGATTCATTACCAGGTACGATTAAACCTGTTTGCTTCTCAAAATTTCAAATGATTTGGTATGCTCTTTAGTATGAAAATCTCATCCAAACATGATATCTAATTTGCAGCTCACTGAACTTCTTCAATGGTTGAACCATCTTTGTAACTGGAGAAGGTAGGAGAGTCGCATGTTGCATATTTGGAAGATGTAGAGTCAGTTATTGATGATGTTGAAGGTATTGGTAAATTCATTGGTGTTCCAATATTCGACATTCTCGTGTGGTTTTTTGGCTCAACTTCAATACCTGGAAAGTTACGGAATCTGATAAAAATGAAAACAAAATAGATTTTACCTCAGTTGATACAGAAACATTGTCCATTGCAATCTGTTATCATCTAAAAGTGAGTGCAGCAATTTGTTGTAATTTCGCATAGTTCATCTCCATTTTCTCTATGGCATTGATATCCTCCATACATGTCTATCTATCATCCATATATATGGTTTTCAAATATCTTCTCACCGTTTTAGTTCCAAGGATATTTGCTGGTTACAGTCATACAAAGTCTACAGGATGTCTGTTACTCATCTTGATTCAAACAGTTCCTTCAAATGACCTCAACCGGTCTGATATTCTCTGTTATATATTCTGGCGGAATTCCTATCTTGTCCAGCCCATGTGTAACTCTGATCGTGTCATCAGATCCTTCTTATTGCCCTTCAATTACTAATACATGTCTTGCCTCAGATCGACCATCTGTAATTCACAAGAACAAGATAGTCTTGAATAATCTTAGTCATAACAGGAAAGTAAAAGTGATTAGACAACCGGTGTTGTTCATGTCTGATGACCTGATAATGATGTTTGATGGAAATCGTCCAACAGCGTTTCAATAATTTGAATAGCACTCAATTTCGTCGCAGAGTTACCGTTACGAATTGCTTCTGTAAGACTGTTAACTTGGGAGCATTTGCGTTGAGAATTATTTTGTTTCAGGTAAATATCATCAGCTTCTTTTTATCAAGTTCACATTATCATTCTCGGATTCCCGTTTGGATTCAAAACTTGAATGCTATACCACTAAAACGTTGTTTTGCCAATTTTACTACAGAACGAGATAACTAATTCGCCATCGTGTTTGTCAGCATTTCAATATATGGAACATTCTTATGCTCCAAGACAAAATATAAATTAAAGTTAATCTGTGTAGATATTCTGTAATTATAATTACTATCCATATAATTAGTGATCTTGTAATCAAAACTCACGACCACAAATAAAGTGCTGTCTGCCTATAACTATTATATGGCATTTCATTTAGCAATAGTTTCGAAGTAAAACTAACAAAAATATATATGTTGTAAACCTTATTTGAATCGTTCAAAGGATATTCGTTCTCTCAAATCTTGGGCTTTACTTTACATTGAAAATCTTGAGATTATGGATACTTCAAGTTTTTTGATGGGAAACAATGAAAACAATACTTCCGCTTGAAATTTACTGTGGTGAAAGAGTCGAAACTATGCAAGCTGGTTTTTCTGTACTTAAGAAACATAAAAAAGTTCAAAAAACACTTTCTTTTGATTTCTTTAAAAAGCATTCATGTTGAACGGGTCAATGGTTTATTAAAGAGTATTTTGAAATCTCTTTATGAACATAAAGTTGATCTTTACTACCCTTCCAAACAGTTCATTGTTACAAAATACTCTTCACATAAAATCAAAATCGTTATTGATTTTCATTTCTTCTCCTGTATTTTCCCTCAATACTATTGGAGGTGGTGTTTGCGCTGACTCTCGCTTTATACCTAAGATCTATTGCGCACTCATGAATCACGATAAGTTCTTATGGGTTGAGCCCCTTTCATGGTAACAAAGGAATTGATACACGTGAGATTGCACCACCCTCGTTCAGGGAGTTCGGTGTTCGAAACTGTGGCGCGTAAGTGGAGTTTGACGGTTAAATTTTTCACCTTGTTTGATTAGATTAGAGATAGAGATTCACCGGTGGTATACATGTTTTGTTGAATATTTCATGGAAAAACCTCAATATTGGTCTTTTTTTATTCCTTTTCCTTCTCTTCTCTAACCAAAGATGTCCCAAGTTTCTGCAAAGTCTGAACTGTTTGCTGCAACTGCAACAAATCCTTTTGGTTTACCATTGGACCCTAATGAAATCAAGGGTAAGATTTTATCCACAAAGTACAATGTCGTATTAAGTACTGTTTACTTACTTTCCAACAACATCTTCACCTATCAGCTCCCAACAACTGATGAGAAAGATCAGAACTTACTCAACTTATGGGCAAACCTCCACAGGAAAAACCTAAACCATCAAGTTCCTAAAGTACAAAATTTGGAAATCTTACCAGATTCTGGTAACTTAATTCTAGGATATTTGAAAAATTCAAAGAATAACCTCACATTAGTTGCTAATACTGATGCACTCATTAACTTCACTCCAGCTCTAGCTCAACATTCGAACAATGAATATCATGCGTTACCATTATCTATTCAATTATCTACCGTTTCTTATGATTTCAACACTAAAACTCTTGTTTCCAACTTTGACGATGCTTTTTCTGCGGCAAAGAATTTGAAATTACCAATCCTTATCTCTTCTAATGCAGCAGAAGCACAAATTTTCACTGCTGTTTCTATTGTTTTATCTAAACTTAATGTTGCAAACATCCATATTTTCAATGGTTTAGAAGCTATAAACGTCAACAAGAATATCTCTAATCTTTATTCCGCAGTTGAGATCAATGATGTTTCCGCAAGATTATTCCACGCGCTACATGATGATATCCTCATTTTGAAGAATAAAACAGATCTTATAAATCAAGTCTTGACTAAAGTTAATTCTATCTTGGGTACTAAATTTGCAACTTTTGAAGCATTCGGTAATACTTCTGCAGAAACTGTCTATGCTCTTTATCCAAGTTCGGAAGCTACAGCTGCAGCTGCTGTTGAATCTGCATCCACAGAATTTGGTATTGTTTTAATTAAATCTATTGTTCCATTTGATTCTGAAAATTTCAATAAAGTTTTAGGGTCAGATGTTAAGAAAATTAACGTTATCAACTCTTCTTTGAAACTTGATATCCAAGCTTCCCTTTTCTTTAAAGGTAAATTCAACATCCAAGTTTTGGAAGAACAAGAAAGTGTCTTATTGGAGAAAATTAACCCTGTTAATACTACTAATTACAAATTTTTATTCAATGACAATTCCAAATTTGTTGAATTACCAGCTAAATTAGCGCATGCTTTATCTCTTATTGAAGGTTTGAAAATTCAATTTACTCCTATCTATGATAATACCATCAATGCTGGGTTACTTCAATCTGACATTTATATTGGTGAAGGTTACAACTACTCTAATAAATTTGACTTTATTTTAGTTGAAGATTTTTCGATCTTAAACTCTATTGATTTCTCTCCATTCTTATCTGAGAAGTCAAAGATTGTTGTCCTCAACTCTGCAGAGACTCCTTTTGATGTTGAGAAAATTATTGAGAAGAAATTATCAACTAAGACTAAGAAGTTCTTATCATCTTCTAAATTTGATTTGAAAGTTACTGATCTTAATTCAGTTGCTGAAGTTGATGAAACTAAAGGTAGAACTCATTCAATTGCTATTCAATCAGTTTTCTGGTTGCTCAACTTTTCTGATTGGGATAAACATGCAGTCGTCACTAAAATTTTGCAATTCTTTGGTTCTGAAGCTGAACTGCTTGCTTCAGTTATTGCTGATCAAATTGCAAATATCAAAGCTGTTGCATTGAAGGAAATCAAACATGATCCAGAATGGATTAAATTAGAGGAAACCGAAGAAGAAGCAGAATCTCAATATTCTGTTATCCTACAATCTTCTTTCAAGCCAAACCCAAGAGAAGCATTCATCGATAATGTCAATGTTTTAACTGAAAACACTTCCGAGTTAACTAAGAAATTGTTGTTTAAGGAAGCTTACGGTACAACAACTGAATTAAGACCAGATCAACCTGTTAAAAACTTTGTAGTTAAGGTCAAGGAGAATAGAAGATTAACACCTGAAGATTATGATAGAAATATTTTCCATATTGAATTTGATATTACTGGTACCGGTTTAGTTTATAATATTGGTGAAGCTTTAGGTATTCATGGTAGAAACAATCCTGATCTAGTTGAAGATTTTATTAAAATGTATGGTTTGAATGGTGATGAATTAGTTGAAGTTGCCTCAAAGGATAATAACCAAATTTTAGAAGTTAGAACTTTAAGACAGTCCTTAATTGATAATTTAGATTTATTTGGTAAACCACCAAAGAGATTTTATGAATCTTTAATTGATTTTGCTACTGATGAAGAAGAAAAGAAACAACTTGAGAAACTAATTTCACCATCAGGTGCAGCTCTTTTCAAGAAATTTCAAGAAGAGGAATTTTATACATTTGCAGATATTTTCGAAATTTTCAAATCTGTTAGACCAACAGCAAATGATTTAGTTCAAATAATTTCACCATTAAAGAGAAGAGAATATTCTATTGCATCGTCACAAAAATTACATCCAAATGAAATTCATTTATTAATTGTTGTTGTTGATTGGATTGATAATAAAGGTCGTAAAAGATATGGACAATGTTCTAAATATATATCTGATTTACAAGTTGGTCAAGAATTAGTTGTTTCAGTTAAACCATCTATTATGAAACTTCCACCATTAACGAAACAACCAATCATAATGGCAGGTTTAGGAACTGGTTTAGCACCATTCAAAGCATTTATTGAAGAAAGACAATATCAATTAGAGCATGGTGCTGAAATTGGTGAAATCTATCTTTACTTAGGTTCAAGACATAAGAGACAAGAATATCTATATGGTGAGTATTGGGAATCATATATTAGTGAAGGTGTTTTGACTCATCTTGGTGCTGCATTCTCTAGAGATCAAGTTCAAAAAATATATATTCAAGATAGAATTAGAGAGAATTTATCTGAATTAAAGGATCTGATCATTAATAAAGGTGGACATTTTTACCTTTGTGGTCCAACATGGCCAGTTCCAGATATTTCTGCTTGTTTACAGGATGTTTTCAATGAAGATGCACATGATAAGGGTATCAAGGTTGATTCTGCTAAACTTGTTGAAGAAATGAAGGAAGATGGTAAATACGTTTTAGAAGTTTATTAGTTAGATAAATGTAATTTTTATTACTGTTAAATAGTTTTTTTATATAAACTGAAACACATATATCGATCTGCAGTATGACAACTACAGCGTTCTCAGTATCATGTTAGATAAGTTATTATCTCAAAACAAAAAGAAACAGATTTTTCTTACAAAAGGAAAACATTTGTTGATTCAAAATTATTTATCTAGTGGATATGTTGTAGGATCCCAACCAGATGTGAAATTCTCATTGAGGTTATCTAGAGCAGCAATGTCTTCCTTTGAGAGTTCGAAATCTGCAGATTGCAAATTAGGTAATAATCTTTCAATTGTTGAAGTCTTTGGTAATGGGATATAACCTTTCATTAAAGACCAATTGATCAAAATTTGAGCTGGAGATTTTCCATACTTAGCAGCCACCTTTGCAATAAATTCATCTTCAACTTTTTTACCTCTAGCCAAAGGAGAATAAGCTTCAATGAGAATATTTTGATTGAGACAAAATTGAATCAATTCTGGTCTTGTTAACCAAGGATGAACTTCAATTTGATTGACAGCTGGTTTAATCTTGAGATCAGGGTAATTGAGTAATTCTTGGATGTGTGGTATACCATAATTTGAAACACCAATATTTTTGACTTTACCTGATTCTACCGCTTCTTGTAAGGCAATCCAAGAACCATGTCTCCTTTCATAGTTTGATTGAGGAGAATGCATCAAGACCAGATCAATGTAGCCAATTGATTTTGCTTTATCAAGAGAGTCCTCAATAGCCTTTTTGGTCAATTCATAACCGTGATTGTCATCAAAAATCTTAGTAGTGTAGAACACGTCCGCTCTTTTATTGTTCTCAGAATCTTCTTTCAACCATTTGGCAATCCCATTACAAGCTTCCTCTTCGTTCTTGTACCACTGTGCAGAATCTATATGTCTGTAACCGACTTTCAATGCATTGTAAACGACATTTTCGACAACATCTTTTGGGGCAAGGTAAACACCAAGACCGAGTTTAGAGATTTTGTTTCCTGAGTTAAGAGTGTAAGTTCCGACAACCATTGTTAGGCAAAGTAGTGGTGATTGATGATGGTGGTAATAATGATGAGATAGCAGAAGTGTGCAATGTAATGGGGAGTGGCACCGCTTTAAATAGATGTGAGAAATTCGTCAGCAAAGAAGACAACGTAATCTTATCTCCGTCCTATTCCCGTCTGTGGGCCATCTAGCTCAAGCCACGTCTTATCCCCGATAATCTGAATGTTACCCAATACCCGCGATAGCCGATAACCAATACCCGATACCCGATAGCCGATAGCCGAGTATACCCAACTTCGGCTAAAAGACGCGAAATTCTAGCACCGGATTAAGTGATCACAAGTCCTGAATTTATGCATAGCAAAAATAAAAAAAGGGCAAATTATTTTGTAAAATCAAGGAGCACCTTTCCACACTTTAAAGAATACCGACAGCACACCTTTGAAGTCTTTTGTGTTTGTTTTCGAAAGTCGTCTGCCAGACTCTAATCCGTAAGGAGTTCACATAAAGCTAGAAGCGTAGCGTAGCCAGAAAGGCCGTCCAGCTGGCCAGGTTTCTGCCGTTGTTCCGGCGCCTCCCCTTCGGGCAGCCCGCGCTCCGCCACGGGCCGTTGCCGCCTCCGCCTTCCGTTTTGGGCATGCCCCGCTGAGATGCTGCAACATCGCAGGCCCGGGCGCCCCCGCTACCGGCGCCGGAGTTGCTGCATCGGGCGAGCCGGAGATCTCGGGAACCCCCGGGCGCCCGGTGACGGAGAAACCTTCGTACTCCATGGGGCGGGACTGGGCAGGAGCGCTGGGGCATGCACGGGACCCTCTGCGGGACACCCAGGGGTGTGTGACTAATTGCACTCCTGAACAATCAGCATTGTCCTTGCTGCGGCCCTGTGCGAGCTTCACCAGTGGGGAAGACGCCTGTCCGACCGGTAGAGTGGAAAGACTGGACCGGACGACTGACTGATTCTGACTCAACCCGTTCCTCCCTCCGTAGTAGACTGCTCCCTCCTTGCCGTGTTTCCTTTAAAAGCATACCGTTTTGCTTCTTTCTCGGTTACTGCAGGAAAGGCTGATAATTTTTCATTTAGTCTCCTCTTGTAAACTTTTGTGCTTATCTCTTTACAATCAAACTTTCGCTTATCGCAGTCTCTCTCATTGTCTCTCAATCTCTCACATATTTCACTTGAGCATGTCTGACAATACTTCAAACAGTTCTCATGAACACTCTTCTGAAGCGAAACTCTCTACGAGTAAAGAATCTTACACCAATGATCCACTGTTTGAAACCAAGCAGGACGAAATCTCTGTCGCTGATATAGCCCTCAATGATGAGGAGAAAGAAGCTAAAATCGCTGAACTCGCAACTGAATTAGGTATCAGTCAAAAGAAACTCATGTGGAAAATTGATGTCTGTGTTATCCCACCATTCTGTTTACTTTATTTCCTTGCATTTCTTGATAGAGTTAACATTTCTAATGCTAAAATTTACGGTATCGAAGAATCACTTGGCCTTCACGGAAATCAGTTTGCTACAGCTTTGACAATTTTTTTTGTTCCTTACATTCTCTTTGAAGTCATTTCCAATTATTTCATCAAGATTGTGAAACCTCATATTTGGTTATCGATCCTTATCTTCTTATTCGGTTTAGTTACACTTTTGGTTGCTTGGTCAAAGAATTTTGCTGGTTTGGTTGTTTGCAGATTTTTCCTTGGTATCTTTGAAGCCGGTTCATTCCCTGCTATTTTCTACATTATCGCTAATTTTTATACCCCACGTGAATCATTGAAAAGAATTGCTTTCTTCTTCAATTGTACTTGTTTAGCTGGTGGTTGTGCTGGTGCTTTAGCTTACAGAATTCATGATCTTGAAGGTGTTCACGGTATGAGATCTTGGCAATGGGTTTATATCATTGAAGGTGCTTTCACCATGGGTTTAGCTATCCCTCTTTATTTTGCGGTTACTGATTTCCCAGAAGAGGCAAGATTCTTGAATAATACTGAAAGATCTTTCCTTAAAAGAAAATTAGAATACTACCAAGGTAATTCCGGTTTCGAAATCAAGCAAACTTGGGCAGATGTTGGTAACGTTTTCAAAGATCCAATCATTTACATTTGTGCTTTATGTTATTTCTGCTTTATTATCCCATCTTACGGTTACGCATTCTTTGCTCCAACCATTATTAAAGATCTCGGTTATACAGCAATGGAAGCTCAAAGACATTCTATTTATCCATGGTTAGCAACAATGGGTCTTTCCTTCATTTTAGCAACAGTTTCCGATTGGCATCAAGTTAGAGTCCCTTACGCTGTTTTCGCTGCTTCACTCGCAGTTACTGGTCTTAGTATGGTTTTCGCTTGTACTGATAACACAAATGCCAGATATGCTGGTTGTTTCTTAACAGCAATGGGTTTATATTCTGGTATGCCAATTTTAATTTGTTGGATGTCATTAAATTTTTCTGGACATACTAGGAAATCTGTTGGTACAGCTTTCACCATCGGTTTCGGTAATATCGGTGGTATCATTTCAGCTTTTATTTTCCCAAATAAAGATGGTCCAAGATATAAATCAGGTTTCGGTATCTGTATTGCATTCTCCGCTTTAGCAATTGTTCTTTTAATCACTTATTACTTATATCTTAGATGGCAAACACATTTAAAGAAGTCTGAAGCTTATCAACAACGTTGGTCTTTACTTGATGAAAGAACAAAAATTATAAATGGTGATAAAAACCCAGATTTCAGATACTGGTACTAAAAAAAAAGCTCACTTTTCTTCATGATTTTACTCATTTAACTTGTAAATGCTGGGCATTTATCCTATAATAAATCAATAATACTTTTTTCAACTAATATTTTTGGTAATTTTATCCTCACTATATAGACTTTTTTATGACTAACCCTTTAAGTAACAACATCATGGAAAACCCTACTTGCCGGGTGAGATGCAAATTCGAAACCCGCGCTGTCGAGAAAAATCAACTCGGTTTCAAGCAATCAGTATCCACCTAAAACTAGTACTGATTTTTATCAGTCTTTTTTTCTTTATGCTTGAGACTTTTTGTCTACTATTTCTTTGATAAGCAATGCTTGCAGAATGAGTGCATGATGTTGGGATTGCTATCATCACGAAATATTGGTTTTATATTTTCTTTTTTTCAAATGATGAATGTTCTTTGAACGCTTGACTACTGAATCTATTTAAAAATGGATGAGAAATATTTTATCTGAACAAAAAAAAAGCCTTATAAAACCAACTATAAAAGAAAATACAACTACACTCCTAAGTAACATCATACATTTGAAACTCGTATATCTAATAAACCGAGCAATTCTTGTTTACTCAATCCTAGTTTCAAAATTTTTGCAGCAGCAGATGCACTTTTATCAATTGCAGCATCAGCTAATGCACGCTTCTTATCCTGTAATTCCTGAATCCTCATCTCTACCGTATCTTTCACAAAGAATTCATGTACGTCAACATTATTCTTTTGACCTATTCTATACGATCTATCAATAGCTTGACTACCAATTGCAGGATTCCAAAATGGCTCATAAAGTATAACCCTTGAACATGATGTTATATTTAAACCATAAGCTCCTGATTTTAATGAACATAGTAAAACATGAACTTGCGGGTCTTTACTCAACCTAACTAAGGCATCATTTTTCGCATCTTTATCCATCTTACCGTGATACATTACATATTTAATTCCTTCCTTGACTAAAACTTTGGCAATAATATCTAACATTGTAACAAATTCAGAGAATATAATCGTTTTACGAGGTTTCTTTGGATTATCTTTCCTTAAAATATTCAATACCCTTCTAATTTTAATTGCATTAGTTGGGTCCAATGCTTTAGAAAGATTCTTACTTGGATCGATTTCTTCATCAAGAGACATACCTTTCAATAAATCAAGAACCTCATCAACAACAGGATCACTAGAATCGTACTTAACGTTTTTCTGCTCAATAACATCACTACTATCATCATTATTGAGCATTGGTTTGTTTAATTCGGATCCAGGTCCACCGACTAATAAATCTTCAACATCTTGCTTTTCAACGTTGAAAAGAAGTTCCCAATGACAACAAAGTTGACGTAATCTCAATAAATGAGTCAAAACATGCACATAATTTAAAGTGTTATCATCTCTTACAAGAACCTTCTCAACATTCGCTTCATTAATGAATACAACGCTTTCCCCATTTTCACCTAATAAACTCCTCATGATTTTTGAACGTAATTTATCGTAAATATTCTTCTCAAATGAAGACAATTCAAGCTCTTCACGATGAATCGTTTTGGTCACAGTCATTACCTTCTTCTCAGTCAAAATTTTCTTACTTCGTCTCAGCATAATCTTATCTAAAACTTTATGCAATCTACTCAAACCTGTTGAAACCTCTTGCATAAACTTTGAATTTATTAAATTTCCAATTTCTGTGTTCCATACATTACTGTTTTCATACTTATTCACATTCAAAAATTTTAGTAAGGAATGTAATTCATCAACTTTATTTTGAATTGGAGTCCCTGTTAAACACCACTTGTAATCAGCTTTTAAAGCTGCACAAGCTTTGAAATTTTGAGTTGAAGAGTTCTTAATTGTGTGCGCTTCATCTAAAACAATTCGTCTAAACCTAAACTGATCATTGAATAATGGAGATTTTTCATTCTCAAACTCACAGGCTAATGTTGAATAAGATGTAATAACAATGTCATATAAAAACACGACTCTGGGGTCACTGGTTCTTTTAGGACCATGAAATTGAAGAACTTTCAGTGAGGGAGATTTATTGCAAATTTCTTGATTCCATTGTGAAATTAGTGGGACAGGACAGACAACTAAAGTTGTTCCTGAAACTTTTTTAGTTGATTTTTGTTTCAGTATTAGAGCTAAAATCTGCACAGTTTTACCGAGACCCATATCATCTGCTAGTATACCACCTCTACTAAAATAACTATCAGCAGTAAAAATTGAGATTGCTTTTCCCTTTTCATTCTCATTTTCATGTAATTCTTCATTTTTCTCTAAATCTTTCAAATAAGTTCTCTGTTTTGCTTTTTTCTTTTCCCTATGTATAAGGAATTGAAGACCTAGTATTTGGTGGTCTAACAAAGCTACATCAAGACCAGGGACATGACGCTCTTTCTCTGTAAATTCTACATTTGGAAAAGGTTTGTCCTTCAGTAAATCTTGAACCAGCTCTTCTGGAGTGACCTTCTTCTCATTTCCGCTCTTTGAAATGGTATCAAAGTTTGTGTGTACCAAATTAGGAGGTAGGTTCTTCGGAGGAGAAACTATAACGGTAGAGCCTCTCTCTGTTGCATACTGTGCAAAAGGTCCTTTGGCCCCCAAACTCTTCAAATTCACCTTCTTACGGTCCCACAAGCTTGATTTAACTGAAATCGGAGTATTAAAGTCTGATGACGCCGACATATTAGCTGTTGGATGGCGCCTATGATCTGACATTGTGATGATCTAAAGTTCAAAGATTACTAAACCTTTTCTAGGAATGGTAGCGCAATGTTTCCCCTTTATACACACACTACCGATAATGGGTCCCGAATATATGGGAGCTGTTTTGTCTTCTATTGTGTGTGATCTGTAATACGACCTGTAATGTGACCTCTTGTGCAACGTGCGTCGTGTCGTAGATACAGCTGCAAGAGAAACAGTTTTACCCTATTGGGACAACACAACGTGCGTTTCGCGCCAGGGACGATTTGACTTTCTCGCCGTTATTTTTTCAGATGGGCGTGATGTTATCCCAACGGACGACACAAGCAGCCAAGTGACTGGTGCTTTTTCCATATTGATTGGCTAGCCCCACCTCACCGCACAACAGCAGAATACCCCAACCCCTTAGCAACTACATGGCAACAGTGACAGAGAGACAGGCATCAGCATCTGTTGCAGAATTTGGGCTCTCCTTCGGGCTAGGCCATTCTGAAAGCTCAGATTTGACTTCAGAGTCGATCTCTGTTGCAACAGGATCAGCACCTTTATCCGCTGGAAACACGCCTTTCGAGTATCAGGTTTCTCAGATAAATAGAATCATGCAGATTAAGGCACACAACAGAGATGTGGTTGTGAAGAAGAACAACACCGTTTATGGCACCATCAACCAGAATTCTGCAAACATTTCACAATACATCAATCCAAATACCATGCTAAACTCCAACATCAACAACTTCAGCAACACTGGCTATAAAAACTATTCAAACAATAAGATTCCTAGAAGACAAACCAGTCAAACAATTTGCCAAGGTCAAAATATAGGACAAGGTCAAGTTCCAAATTCTTCAAATGTTCAATATCAGCAAGTTCTAGGCATGAATTCCTTCACTCCTACTGGTCAGTTTTACGCCAATAACAATCAAAGAAAAAATAATAATTATCAAAGCAATGCGTATGTTGCTAAGAAGTCTATGGACCAACAGATGTTCAATAACGGTATGAACAGTCCTGTAAGTCTATTGCAACAGTTTCAGAAGCAACAACACCAACAACAACAATTTCTTCAACCTCAACCACAGCAGCTTCCATCTCAACAACACTACCACTTTAACCCAAATCAAAACCTTTTGGAATCATTTCTTTTGGAGCAGCTGAACAACCAAACTCAGGGCCAACCACTAAACAACATATCTCAAAGTCAGCAAGCAAATTTATACGGACAAATCCCGCATCAATCTCAAACACAGAATTTGATTCAAACCCCAAACTACACTCAGAATCAGTTGGATAATTTTTCAAATACTATACCGAACCAATCCTATGCAGCACAAAGTCCTTTATCTTTTGACTATAACTTGAAGTCCGGTCATGAGATCAACGAATTTTTTAACCCATCTTCGTTATTTTCCAACACACCTCTTAACAGTACACTCTTTTCTAATAATTCAAATCAGTTATCCAACGCTGACTCTTCTGTTGTGCCTACCTCTGCGAATTCCCAATCAGAGGGACAAGATCAAGTTCAGGCACCGAAATTGCCTGAATCCCAGTCCCAAATTTATCAATCCGATAATAGTACCAAATCAAGGCTCGATTCTTTGCCTCAACTTAATCTACAATCTTTGGCTGAACAGCAGGATGTTACAAGCAATGTAACCACTCCTGGGAGTATCAGTAGACCTAATTCCTCGGTTATTTCCCTTGGATCTAGCGCTCCGTCAAGCCATCTGCATACTTCTGACCAACAAGAAAATCATTCTGCAGTTTCAAATGCGTCTGGAAAGAGTACCTTAGTTGATCCTTTAGAATTCATTTGGAAACGTGATCGTAATAACTCCTCCGGTAAGAACAGTCTTGCATTACACGAATTTGATCTAGAGAATAGCTATTTTAATGATACTACTAAATTAAAAGAATCTGGTTTACTTGGTACCTATTTCACCTAGTTTAACAATGGATTATTGCCTTCTACTAATTTCGATGTTAAATGACCTCTTTTTTTGCTACCACGTTATATTTTACCTTCTTTTTTTTTGAGACTTTTCATATGTTTCATACCTCTAATATTTTCACTTTTCACGTTCACTGGGTTTTTGGGTACTTCCTCGCATTTTTATACACCTCATATTACTTAAACATTAAATTTTTTGATTTTTTTTTTGCACTTCCAGCTACTTAACACTTAATATATAATTCTACAACGGCCACTTGGCATAATTATCGAATACTTGGCAAAACTACTTGGGTATGAAAAATTTCGAAAATTTCACATATTGTCATGGATGCTTCTAGCTTTTAAAACTTACCCGTAATATTATTTTTATAGACTGCTGTCTTTCTGTATAACTTAATTAATAGAAACAAGATAGGTAAGTTTACTCTACAAAATCAGTAATCAACATTCCAAAAATAAAAAAGCTGTAAAAGTAATACAAAAAACTATTCAATTGCCTTTTGGTTAGAACCTGTCTAATGCATAACAATTGGAAATTGCTTCCTTCATTTCTCTTGTGCTGCAAGCTGCCATGCTGGAATTGAAGCATTAGAATCACTGCCCAAATTAGCCTTATGTGATGAAGCCAGTTTCCATGCTGGAAGATTGGCATCGGAGTTTCCGATAACAGGCGTGGAGAACTCATTGGATGTTGAATTTGCGCTATCAATAGACGGTTTAGAACCACCTAAGATGTCCTTTGCAGATGGGATTGTTGAAGGTGGAGGTATGTTCAAATTGAAACGTGACGTCTCAGTATTATCAGTTGGTGTAGACACATTGGATGTTGAACGATTGTTTGTCAGTAAGTTTGCTGGAGGTGTTGGCGATGGAGTTGGTGCATCAGGTGAAACTGTTCCTTCTGAAACTACTTTTTGAGTAGTCTTTAAAGAAAGATTACTGACCGTTTCCTTCAAACTGTCTGTCTTTTTCTCAAGCTGTTCAAGTTCACTGGATATAGTACTTTTCTGTGCATCTAGGTTCTTCATTAGTGTAGTCTTTATACTATCAATCTCCAACTTGAGATATTTCAAAGTTTCTTCATTTCTCAAATTCTTTTCGTTGGTGGCCTTTACTATAGCATCTACTTCAATCAAAGCATCATCGATAAGTTTACTCTTTTCGTCTTGTCTTTGAATAAATTCAGTTTGATCTGTCTCAATCTTCTGTAGAACTGCTTCCACTCTTTGAAATTCTCTCTCCATTGCATCTTTATCCTCATCCAATTTAGATTTAGAAGGCGGAACAATCTTTGGTAAAACATACCTTGTAACAATCTGATAAGTTCCGTAAAGCAATCCAGCAGTGCTTGTACCCATAATAATATAGTCCTTCCAATCTAATGTACGTGGAGCTGGTGGTGGGGGTGGTGCACAGAATGGATACGGATTCATCTGCATTGCTTGTGATGGTGATGGAATTGGTGGCGGTAATCCTGCATTGCTAGCACTGTTAATGCCTTTAACTTCTCCCTGGACTATTTGGTTACTCTGGTTGCCATTTTGAACAACCGAAAGTGCATGTTGGATTTCTTCATTAGTCATACCTTTTGTCTCAAGAAACTGAATTTTCTTAGTTAAAGAGGTATTTTTGACAGATGGGTCCGATAAAAAAGATATGGCATTATTTACCATATCTTCACGTAGTGGTTGTGATGACATCTATGGTATTGAGTACGCTAGTTAACCAATAAAGTTCTTGGTTTAGTGGGGTAGTGTATGTGAACGCAAATTGATCCAAGCCGCAATGTGAAACAGAAACTCAAGTGCAACCAAAACCTTGGACGCACACACCACATCCACGACTACGTGACGAGCGTAAGCTGAAGTAGATTCCAAATCGTGGAATTTGACTTGGGTTACTTGTCAACAACACCTCAACAAAGACTTCAGCTAACAACAAAAGCTATGGAAACAGGTGATTCAACAAAAGTATGTACACTGTCCAGAACAACTGCAAATCCCTGCAAAGACACTCTCACTACGAATGAGTTACTAACACGTTGTTTATTTTTAACAGGGGACGACTAACACACTGCTAAAGGAAAATTCTTCTGTGGATCATTATTTAAATCAGAATGATCTATCTAATGGTAAAAGTCTTGCGACTTCTGATGAACTACTAGACGTGTTCAAAGAAAAGCTTTCAACAATTGTAAAAATGGACCATATTGTAAGTACAGATGTTAACAATTTCAAGTTGATGAACGAAGAATTCCAGTTCCTTAATACAACTAATGGTGTTTATATGGAGCAGAAGTTTCTTGATAGTATCAAAATACCAATAAAGGAAGATGGTGTTCAAGAGAAGATTTTGAAACGCCATAAACAGATTTGTTCAGAAACAGAAATATTGAACAAGGTCAAAGAAGACCTTATTGATAACTTGGTTGACCTACAAACAGAACGTGAGTATCTTTTACAAAGCACAAAGAACCAAAATCTTGATGGAAAGTTACATGAAGAAGAAAACTCTTACGTCTCAACATTCAGAGCTGATTATGTGGACCCATCCACTGAGATAATCGAACCGATCAATGGTGTTAAAAACAAAAAGTCGACAAAAGGTTTAAAAGGTAGGGGTGCTAAGTCTACAGCTGTTGCTGTTGGGAGTGGAAGAGGTAAAAAACTCAAGAAATCTACATCTCTTTTGACTACAGCAATCGATAATAATGTAGGAATTGGAAAGAGAAAACGAAAACCAACATCTCGTTCGGATGAATTCATCAATGAGGAGGAAATTGAAAATAAGTTGTCTGAAATATTTAACGAAGAAGAGAATATAATTGTTGACGAGAGCACGCAACCAAAGAAGAGAAGAAGAAGAGGTGCTAATAATGCTGGTAGTACCAGTGTTGCAATAGCTCCAAAGCAAATAAATGGCTCACTAAATGGTAAGAATGTAGCGGTTAAGGGGGAAGATTTTGCTGCTGAAGAAGGATCACTCAAAGGTGGTAAGTTATCAGCAAAACAAATGAGATCTCTTGTAAAGCAGTATGAAAATAATTATCTATCCATATGGAAAGACCTCTCTCGGAAGGACAACCCTAAAGCTTATAGATTATTTCAGCAAACTGCACAAGCTAAATCTTTAAATTTGAAAAAAACTGCGCAGTTGGCAACAAGAGAATCTACGAAATGGCAAATCAAAACTACAAAGGCACAAAAAGATCAAAATGCTAAAGCCAAGAGATGCATGCGTGAAATGTTAAGTTTCTGGAAGAAGAATGAAAAGGAAGAGCGCATGCAAAGACTAAAAGCGGAACAAGAAGCTCTTCAACGAGCAAAGAAGGAGGAAGAAGAGAGAGAAGCTAGAAGACAAGCTAGAAAGTTGAATTTTTTGATCAATCAAACGGAATTGTATTCACATTTCATTGGGAAGAAAATTAAAACTAATGAGATGGAGGGTGATATGGGAGATAAACGATTACCCTCAGCCGAGAAAGAATCTAGTGATGCAAAGACAATTGATGATGATAAGGTTGATTTAAGTATGGCAACAAAAGATTTTACAAATTTGAATTTTGATGATGAGAACGAGGAGGCCTTGAATAAAATGGCTGCTGCAAATGCACAAAGTGCTCTTTTGGAAGCCAAGAACAAAGCACAACAATTCAACTTTGGGGTAAAACGAGCTGGAAATTCCGATGATTCTGATTCCGACGACGAGATGAACGAAGGTGAGATGAACTTCCAGAATCCAACTTCAAAAGGTGATATTATTGTTGAACAGCCCAAACTGCTTAATTGTACGTTGAAAGAATATCAACGTAAAGGGTTGAATTGGCTAGCAAATTTATATGAACAAGGTATCAATGGTATCTTGGCTGATGAGATGGGATTGGGTAAAACCGTTCAAAGTATTTCCATACTCGCTTATTTAGCTGAAACTCACAATATTTGGGGGCCATTCTTAGTTGTTACTCCATCTTCAACTTTGCACAATTGGCAGCAAGAGATTACTAGATTCGTTCCTGACTTTAACGTTTTGCCCTATTGGGGTACGGCAAAAGATCGAAAGGTGTTACGTAAGTTTTGGGATAGAAAGAATATAATATACAACAGAAACTCCTCATTTCATGTTGTTGTCACTTCTTATCAACTAGTGGTTGCTGACCAAGCATACTTCCAAAAAATGAAATGGCAATATATGATCTTAGATGAAGCACAAGCAATTAAATCATCACAGTCATCAAGATGGAAATCCCTGTTAAATCTTCAGTGTCGTAATAGATTACTTTTGACTGGTACCCCAATTCAAAACAATATGCAAGAATTATGGGCCTTGTTACACTTTATCATGCCTTCATTATTCGATTCTCATGATGAGTTTAGTGAGTGGTTCTCAAAAGATATTGAAGCACATGCTGCATCTAACTCTAAACTAAATGAAGAGCAGCTACGTCGGTTACATGCTATTTTAAAACCATTCATGTTACGTAGAATCAAAAAGAATGTTCAGAGTGAATTGGGTGACAAGATTGAAATTGATGTTTACTGTGATTTGACTAATAGGCAAAAGAAATTATATAGAATGTTGCGTGCTCAAATTAATGTCGTTGATTTGATTGAAAACAATAAAAGAATTGGTAAGGATGAAGAGGTTGAATCTTTGATGAATGTTGTCATGCAGTTTCGGAAGGTTTGTAATCATCCAGATTTGTTTGAAAGAGCAGATACTAAGTCGGCATTTTGTTTTGCAGACTATCCTCGGACTGAAAGTTTGGTTAGAGAAGTCAATGAACCTGTTTTGCATGTCAATTACAACACCAAAAACCTTATTGAGTATAATATTCCTAAATGTATTGTGAATGATCTTATGATGCCAGATTTTGATAACTACAATATGACAGACAAAGAAAGATTAATCAAAAAAATGTTTAACATTTATCATGCAGCGCGTTATCATCATACGAAAGATACTGAAATGAATATACTTAAATTTTTGAGGGAGACTCCTAATGAAATTGAAAGAATTGTTTCCAATAATTTGATATTAAACGCCATAAATAAAAGGAGCTATCTTGATACAACTGATGAGCAAAGAAATATTCTTAGGGCAGAAGTATGCAATACGGAAACAAAAAACAGTTTGATCATGTACGATAGCAAACAGCAAAGGATGCCTGACTCCATGAAAAATGTGAGAGATGATGTGGCAAAAAATATGTACATGAAAACATTTCAAAGGGGTGCATTTGAGAATGCAATTGCGCCACCTATTGAAGTCGTATGCTCAAGACAAAATATGGATGTAATCAAAGAAGAAGGCCTGTTTAATCGTACTGTTAGACAAGCCCTACTACCATTGAACCTAGATACTCAAGCGGAGCTTATTGAAAAAAGTGTCCCGCTCAGTGATTGGCCAAAGGCCGAAATGTTACCTATCGAAGAGTCGGAAACTTTTGGAGGTGGTACTATCCGATTGCCTTCAATGGAAAGATTTGTTCTTGAAAGTGCTAAACTAAAAAAATTGGATCAGATGTTAGTGGACTTGAAAAAAGGTGGTCACAAATGTTTAATTTACTTTCAAATGACTAAAATGATGGATTTGATGGAAGAATATCTCACATATAGACAATACCAATATATTAGACTTGACGGTTCTTCTAGATTGAGCGACAGGAGAGATTTGGTCAACGACTGGCAGACCAATCCAGATCTCTTCATTTTTTTGCTATCTACTAGAGCAGGTGGTTTGGGTATCAACTTAACTGCAGCAGATACTGTCATTTTTTATGACTCAGATTGGAACCCTACAATTGATTCTCAAGCGATGGATCGTGCGCATAGATTGGGGCAAACCCGCCAGGTTACAGTTTATAGATTACTTGTTCGTGGTACCATTGAAGAAAGGATGAGAGATCGTGCTAAACAGAAGGAACATGTTCAACAGGTTGTTATGGAAGGCAAATTAAATGAAATAAACGAAAAGGAAGAAAAGGAGAGAGAAAAGAAAGAAATGGCATTGTGGCTTTTAGAAGAGGATAAGTAATAATTCAAAGAAGAAAACTGTGTACATATTTCCCGATTTATAATATAAAACCGTTTGTTTGTTCAGTTTAAGTTAGTGTAGGATGTAGCGCTACCGCAAACTGCAATTTTTAAGACAGAGCAAAAAATCTTCTAACTAATCTGAAATATTTCGGATCAAAACTTTCTTAACCTTCTGGTTGAAATCGCGTAAATTAGGCGAGGAATATGATTCCTATGTCTAGTAACAGATCTCTCTCTTTTTTTCTCTCTTCCTTACTTTACCGTATAAGTTCAATAATAGCAACTTAGTGGAATTTTTGGTGCTTTCATTATCGGTTTGATGACCGTGGTGGTGAAGATAGATGAAGATTCAAGTTTCTTTAAAACACGAGCATTCTTTTCTCGGAAAAGCATTGTGTCACGTGTACTAACCGAGAATAACAGTCGAGACTGGAGAAATCAGATTCGAGGTGGCAATAGTATGAGTTGTGAAATTCGGTGATAAAACCGGAATCATACTTTGTTTTGTGATTAAAGCACCGGGATACAGGTACTATTTTTACCCAATCCGTTCGCATTCAAATTATGTCAGATTGCACTCCAGAACAGAAAGCTCTGGTTGAAGAAATCCTGGCTATTAACAGAACCGACTATTATCGTGTTTTGAAAGTTGACAAGTCTGCAAATGATGTGGAAATCAAAAAATCTTATAGAAAACTGGCGATAAAGTTGCATCCTGATAAAAACAAGCATCCGAAAGCAGCAGAAGCCTTCAAGGTGATAGCTAAGGCTTTTGAAATCTTAAGTGATGAGTCTAAACGTAAAATTTATGATATGACTGGTACTGATCCAGACTCCCGTGGTGGAATGGGGGGATCAAATGCTCGTGGTGATGGTGGAGCAGGAATGGGTGGTTTTTCAGGCTTTCAAGGATTTCAAGGTTTCCCACCTGGTGCTGGCATGGGCGGAGGTAATCTTAATGAAGACCTTTTAAATATGTTGTTTGGTATGGGTGGCATGGGTGGAATGGGAAATGGTTTCACCTTCAATTTTGGTGGCAACGGTTTTCCGTCGAATGGTTTTTACTACTCTAATACATCAGGCATGAATGCCAGAAGACGTGCGCATCAACAACAACAGCATCGCTCTAGAAGGAATCAGACCAACGGAACACAGCAAGCGCAACAACCATGGACTCAATACATCATTCAGTTTTTGCCTTTGATAATCATAATGATGTCAATACTATTTAACTCATTTGGTTCTAGTGGAAATGAACGTGGATACAGTAATGTACGTCAGTTTCACGGTTCGGTGCCACGCTACGACTTCCAGCCATATGGTGATTTAACTGTTGAACGTACAACCCCAAAATACGATATACACTATTACGTTTCAGATAAAACGCTGAAAGATTTTGAAGGACGAAAAAATCCCGAAAAAGAGCTAAGTGGCTTGGATAAATTTGTCGAAAGTAAATATGTTGAAAATTTGAATTATGGGTGTATAAGAGAAAAAAATATAAAGAGGGAAATGATTGAAAGTGCCCAAGGAATTTTCCGTACAGATTGGGACAAAATTGAAAGAGCAGAAAAGATGGAGATGCCACATTGCGATAAACTTGCAAGCCTTAACTTATTGTAATTCTTACCTCGATTCTAAGTTGAAGATTTTTTGTGCGATTACTCTTTACATATATAAATTATATACATTCGGTTTCCAAAATCCCTAATAATATCACTACGAAAAGACCAGCAAAACATTATGAAAATAACAGACTTGCAAAAAAAAGTAATCTATGCGGTTTATGTGGATCGAACACATGGCCTCCAGATCTTCAGTCTGGCGCTCTCCCACTGAGCTAAAACCGCAAGTAAAATAGAAGGAAATGCATAAGACAGGGTTCGAACCTGCGCACTCTTACGAGTAACAGAACTTGAGTCTGTCGCCTTAGACCGCTCGGCCACTTATGCTTCCTTGAGGTTGTAAATGTTATTTTGTTTTTACCGTAGAGGATCTTTCTAGCTTTGTAGAGAACAGATCTGTATTGATTATTACTTGTATCAGCGTGGTCCAGAGGACGGTCGGTGGGCCTTCA
>JANIWQ010000134.1:0-26150 GCA_030555725.1 Pichia sp. yHMH446
TGTGATTGGCGGGCCGCTGCCCCCGCGCAGCTGCTGGATCCTTCGCTCAGGGTCCCGTCGTCTGGCAGCCGCCCGCCGCCCCCAGCAGCCGGCAGTCGGCTGTCGCCCGCCGGCCAATCATGTAGCGCCGCGGTGTGGCGCAGGCGGATGCGCCCCCTGCGATCCTGCGATTCCATCCTGCGATAGCGGCTGTGCTGCGCCCCATTGTGCTGCGCCTATTGCGCCCTCCTATTGTTCCCTCCCATTGTGTGCGCCACTGCGCTGCGCCCCGCGCGGGGCCTCACGTCACGTCACGGCGACCCTGCGCGTCCAGTACGAGCGGCCACGGCCCTGGCCCTTGCCCGGGCCCTGCAGGGTGGGACCCGTGCGTCACTCCCACTCCCTCTCCCACTCCCACTCCCACTCCGACCTCGCCTCGCCTCGCCAGTCCGACCCGTTATCAACTCCCGCTATCTCGTCGCCAACGCACGTTCTCCTTCTTTTTCCACTCCGGCCGCCAGCTATAAAAGAAACCGTCTTCCCCGCCACCCGTCGCACCCTTTCCTTATCGCTTCCACCAACCTTTTATAACTTCTTCTTATCTATCTCCTCTGCTCCTCATTTTATCTAATCTTTCTCCTTCCCTCCTCTTTCCTTTCTTCTTCTCTTCCTTCCTTTCTTTTTTCTTCCTTGTACTATAGTTCCCCACCTTATATTTTAGTGTCTAGATCACTCACGCCACACTCTACTAATTACTACTACTACTACATTTACACTTACACTCATACTATTTATTAATTATTATTCTTAAGCTAAACTAGACTACTAATCAGCTCTAATGTCAAACGAGAAAAACGACGCTAACGAAGAGGTAATCTCAAGGTACTCTTCAGTTAACACTGAAGTTGCATTCGCTAATGCAGCTAATCAAGCTTATATGATTCCAATCGATAAATGTCTGGAAATCTTCGAAACTGATAAAATTCATGGTTTATCAAATGAAAGGGCTAAAAAACTGTTACAAGTTCATGGCCCCAATCTTTTAGGTGATGAATCCAAAATTTCAATTGTCAATATATTGGCTAGACAAATCTTTAATGCAATGATTCTGGTTCTAATCATTTCAATGATTATATCTTTCGCTATAGAAGATTGGATTACTGGTGGTGTTATTGCTTTCATCATAGGTTTAAATGTTGCCATTGGGGCTCAACAAGAATTCATGGCAGAGAAAACAATGGGCTCTTTGAAAAATTTATCCTCACCTTCAGCTGTAGTTATCAGGAATGGTAATGAACAAACTATACCAAGTGAAGAAGTTGTACCTGGTGATTTGGTATTAGTTAAAGTTGGTGATACTATACCTGCAGATTTAAGATTAATTGAAACTCATAATTTCGAAACTGATGAAGCTTTATTAACCGGTGAATCTTTACCTGTTGCTAAAGATGCTAAAGAATTATATAATCAAGAAATCCCGGTTGGTGATAGATTAAATTTAGCTTATTCTTCTTCAACTGTTTCTAAAGGTAGAGCTATTGGTATCGTTATTTTAACTGGTTTAAATACTGAAATCGGTAAAATTGCTAAAGCTTTAAAATCTGGTAATAAAATTATACAGAAAGTTGAAAATAAAAATGATGCAACTCCAAAAGATTATGCTAATGCTGCAGGTCATACTATTTGGAATACTGTTGGTTACGTTCTAGGTATTAAAGATGGTACCCCTTTAAAGAAAAAATTATCTTGGCTTGCAATTTACTTATTTTGTATTGCTGTTGTTTTCGCAATCGTTGTTATGGCTTCTCAAAAATTTAATGTTACTAAAGAAGTTGCCATTTATTCTATTTGTGTTGCATTATCAATGATACCTTCATCTTTAGTCGTTGTTTTAACTATTACAATGGCTGTTGGTGCAAAGGAAATGTTGAAAAGAAATGTAATTGTTCGTAAATTCGATGCTTTAGAAAATTTAGGTTCTGTTAATGCTATTTGTTCTGATAAAACTGGTACTTTGACTCAAGGTAGAATGATTGCAAAGCAAGTTTATATCCCTAATGTTGGTGTTTTCTCAGTAAATGATTTCAATGAACCTTTTAATCCAACTTTAGGTAAAGTTTTCTTTACTGAATTAACTCCAACTGAAATTTCTCAAATCGAAGATTCTGATGATGATGATGATGATGAGAATAATTCAAATAGTAATGCCGATGAGGAGAAAACTAACACTTCAATTAATTGGATTACTTTTGATGAATTTAAGGAGAAATTCGAAAATACTGAAAAATATCAATTATTTAAAGATTGGATTTATTGTGCTTCAATTGCTAATGTTGCTAAAGTTTATGAAGATTTCGATGATGATGATAAAATTAAAGAATGGAAAGCTAGAGGTGATCCAACTGAAATTTCAATTCAAGTTTTCGCTTCAAGATTAGGTTATAATAGAGATGATTTAATTGAAAATCAAAATTTATTCACTTATTTAGCTGAATTCCCTTTCGATTCTTCAATAAAGAGAATGTCTTCAATTAATAAAAATAATGAAACTGGTAAAGAAATTATTTATACTAAAGGTGCAGTTGAAAGAATTTTAACATTATGTGATACATGGAATGATCCCAAAACTGGTAAAATTGTTAATTTAACGACAAAAGATATTGAAGAAATTGAAAATGAAATGAATTCCTTATCATCAAAAGGTTTAAGAGTTTTAGCATTTGCTAAAAAAATTCCAAATGAACAAAATTTAGGTTTTGAATGGCAAAAAATTGATAGAGAATTAGTTGAAAAAAATTTACATTTCTTAGGTTTAATCGGTATTTATGATCCTCCAAGACCTGAATCTTTACCAAGTGTTAAATTATGTCATCATGCAGGTATTTCAGTTCATATGGCAACAGGTGATCATCCTTCAACAGCTTCTGCAATTGCAAAAGAAGTTGGTATTTTACCAAATAATTTTAAAAATTTACCAAAAAATATAATTGATTCAATGATTATGACAGCAATTCAATTTGATTCATTAAATGATGATCAAATTGATCAATTACCTGTTTTACCTTTAGTTATTGCAAGATGTGCACCTCAAACTAAAGTTAGATTAGTTGATGCATTACATAGAAGAGGTCAAATTGTTGCAATGACAGGTGATGGTGTTAATGATTCTCCAAGTTTAAAAATTGCTGATATTGGTATTGCAATGGGTAAAAATGGTTCAGATGTTGCTAAAGATGCAAGTGATATTGTTTTAGCTGATGATAATTTTGCTTCAATTTTAAATGCTGTTGAAGAAGGTAGAAGAATGGGTGATAATATTCAAAAATTTGTTGTTCAATTACTTGCATGTAATGTTGCTCAAGCAATTTTTTTATTAGTTGGATTAGTTTTCAAAGATAAAGATGATTTTTCAGTTTTCCCTTTATCACCTGTTGAAGTTTTATGGGTTATTGTTGTTACATCATGTTTCCCTGCAATGGGTTTAGGTGTTGAAAAGGCAGCTGATGATATAATGGATAGACCACCAAAAGATTCAAAAGAATCTGTTTTCACTTGGGAAGTTTTAATTGATATGTTTGTTTATGGAATTGTAATTGCATGTGCTTGTATGATTCCATTTGTAATTGAAATTTATGGTTATGGTAATGGAGAATTAGGTTTAAATTGTAATAGAACAGATTATGATGATTCATGTTATCACGTTTTTAAGGCTAGATCTTCATCATTTGTTACAATGACATGGTGTGCATTAATTTTAGCTTGGGAAGTTGTTCATATGAGGAATTCATTATTTTATATGCGTCCAGGTTGTGCCAAACCTTGGACTCAATGGATTAAAGATTTATGGTCAAATAAATTTTTATTTTGGTCAGTTATTTTAGGATTTATTACATTAATACCAACAATTTATATACCTGTTATTAATGATTATGTTTTCTTACAATTTGGTATTGGAATTGGTTGGGTTTGGTCATTCCTTTGTACATTATTATTCTTAATTTGTGCTGAAATTTATAAATTTAGCAAAAGACAATATTTTAAAAATGAAAGGGCTAAAAATCCTGAAGATGATTTAGAGAAAAATGCATTTACAGAATTCAATGGTATAATAGGAGTTTAATTTTAGTATTAATTTTTCGTTTTTTATTTAATTATTTATTTATTTATAGTTTAAAGAAAAAAAAAAATAAATTCAATTTCAAGCAATCAATCCTCTATTTTCATCAATTTTTCGTAACTGATGCAAAAGGTGGATGAAATTTAGGTAAATCTTTATATTTTTTATCAACTTGATCTTTAGTTATTTTCTTTAATTGCATAATTTCAGAATCTTCAATAATTAAAGTTTTATAATAACTCCATTTAAAAATAATATAAAAAGTTGAATAAAATTTGAAATTTGGCCATAATAAATTTGAAAATTCAATTATTGAATCTTGATGACATTGCCATAACATAAAATCACTTAACCTTGTATGACCTGAAGTTCTAATTAAAATATCAATTGAAATATCTTTATCATTAAAATAAAAATTTTCTTCCAATGATTTATAGTCAATTTCATTTAAATTTAAAATTTCATTATTATTAAATTTCTCAATAATTTTATTACTTGAATTCCAAATATCATCATGTGATGTATATGGGAATGCAATAAATAATGTATGCCTTGAATTTAATTTTGTTTTCTCTTCAATTTCTTCAATATCAATCAATAAATCATTCGGTAAATAAGATTTATTACCAATTATTTTAATTTTAACATTATGTAAATCACATAATTGATTCTCATTTGAAATAATTGCAAGTTTATATTTAAGTAATGAAAAAATTGTATCAATCTCATTTGAATTCCTATTAAAATTTTCAATCGAAAATGCATAAGTTGTCACATTTTTAATACCAATTTTAAAGCAACAATCTAAAACTTTAATTAAAGATTCTGCACCTAATCTATGACCTTCCTTTAAAGGTAAATTATTTTGTTGAGCAAATCTTCTATTACCATCCATTACGAAAGCAATATGATTAGGAATTGGACCAGTTTTAATTATATTGATTAAAAAATTTTGAATTGCTCCATCAATAATTGATAATCCTGGTAAATTTGATAAAATTGATAAGAAATTGGTATTGAACATTGTTTACTTGTGAAATAGAGTGAATAAAGAAAAGGAAACAGATAGCTGAGCATTTTAATAGAAATGGGGAGCAAATGAAACGTATTTAAAGATCGATGAGCCTTGATTGATTAGGTGGATAGATGCTGAGCCTCCGATCCTCCGAGCCTCCAACTGAGTTTTTCTCTTTTTCTCATTTTCTCTCTTTTTTTTACCAAATTAATTGAGATTTTCCGGATGCGGAAAAAGTGGGGCAAGAAGTGGGGGACAGGAGACGGAACGAGGGTGACATGACATGCTACTGAAATTTCGGGGCGCGATGCGACAATTTGCTGGTTAAATTAATCAATTAATAAAACATTACTAAGACATTGAAAGTAGGGTAGAGAAAAAATAAAGTAAAAATTAACAAAAAGGTAAACAATGTTGAAAGAAAAAGGAACCTACATATAATTTAAATAGTCACAATTATAATAAAGCAACTGCACCTAAAGCGAGTAAACCGACACCTGGAGCTAAGTAAGCAGCACCTGCAGTAGAGGTTGCAGAGTGGGTAGAAGAAGAGTGGGATTCAGTGTGGGATTCAGTGTGAGAAGACTTGTGGGAAGATTCGTGGGAAGATTCAGCATGGGAAGATTCAGCATGGGAAGAAGCATGGGAAGAAGCATGAGATTCAGTAGTGGAAGCTGGAGCGGAGGAAGTGACTGGAACAGCAGAAGAGGTTGCTGGAGCGGACTCTGGAGCAGCAGTTGATGGCGCAACTTCAGCAGCATCAATGTTGGATGCAAGTCTGGAAGAGTACCATGGTAATTGTTCAGCAAAGGAAGAAATTTCAGCGTACTGTTGCGCATCAGCTAAGGTGGTGTAGCCGGTATCGGTGTAGGTTTGAGCTTGTCTGTAGATGGACAATAAAGGAGCGACATCAGCACCGGTGTTTTGAGCAACGTAACTCAAGTACTCGTTTAAGTTGGCGTTGATATCTGAGTTGAGAGCAACTAAGATGTTTTCAGCAGAGATACCTGCAATGAAGGCAGCGAGAGATAAAGCAGTAGAGAATTGCATTGTGTTGATTGAGTGACAGAAAGAGTACTTGGCTGGAAGGAGAGAAGGAGAAAAGAGGAAAGAGGAAAGAAGAGCAAGAGGAAGAAGAAGGAGAAGAAGAGAGGAAGGCGAAAGCACATCCACGATGGAAAGTGGAAAGCGGCGAAAGCGTGTGAATAAATAACGGATCTTGACGTGCGTCGTGAAATGGGGCGGGCCGGATCCGAGGGGCGCGGGTGGGGGGCAGCTCGTTGTGGGGGGGGGAACACGGGGGGCCTGGCCCCAGCGCCCCACCGCTTCCCACGCAGGAAGCCCAGGTGCCACGCTCACGCTCCCCGCGCGCTGTTGGGCGGGGCGCGCGTGTCTGCCGCTCGGGCGAACCGGCTTGTTGCTTCGTTTCGTCGTTCGTCGTTTCTTCGTTTCTTCGTTTCTGCCCCACACCACACCCAGCTTCAGTTTTTTCTGTCTGCGCGTGTTGTCTGCTCGCCCGTTTCTGCCGGTGGGACCAGCTGAGCCACCACCACCAACGCACTTTGCAGGCTGAGCCACCTCTGGTCGATCGACCGTGTCTCTAAGATAGTGTGCTACATACATACTATTGTAGACTTGCCACTTTCAGATATTTGCCACATCCCGAATCGAGTTCACCTCCGTACTACAGACCCGAACCTTCTAATCCCCACTTACAGGACAATGTTCTTAACCAGATCCGAATACGACCGTGGTGTTTCCACTTTCTCGCCCGAGGGAAGACTTTTCCAAGTCGAATACTCACTTGAAGCTATAAAACTTGGTTCAACTGCAATAGGTATCTCAACAAGTGAAGGTGTGATATTGGCGGTTGAGAAAAGAGTCTCATCTTCTCTGTTAGAATCAGATTCAATTGAGAAAATAATGGAAATCGATAAACATATAGGTTGTGCAATGTCAGGTTTGACAGCTGATGCAAGATCAATGATCGATCATGCTAGAGTAGCTTCAGTTCAGCATGATCTTTATTATCATGAACCAATATCTGTAGAATCTTTAACCCAATCTGTATGTGATTTGGCTCTAAGATTCGGTGAAGGTGCTTCTGGTGAGAAAAGGTTGATGTCGAGACCTTTCGGTGTTGCTCTTTTAATAGCTGGTTATGATTCCGATTCTGGTCCTCAATTATATCATGCTGAACCTTCTGGTACTTTCTATAGATACGATGCAAAGGCAATAGGTTCTGGTTCAGAAGGTGCTCAAGCTGAATTACAGAATGAATATCATAAATCTTTAACTTTAAAAGATGCTCAAATTTTATCTTTAAAAGTTTTAAAGCAAGTAATGGAAGAGAAATTGGATTCAACAAATGCTCAATTGGCTAGTGTTACTAAAGATGAAGGTTTCAAAATTTATTCAGATGATGAATTGGCTGCAATAATCGAGATTTTAAAGGAGCAAGAGAAAAATGATGATGAATCCAACGTAAATGATCCTGAAGGTGATCATCAAATGCAAGATTAGCGAAGCGATGTATGACTTTTCTATGTTATTCTATAGAATTATAATGTACAAAAATAAAATATTAGCTCTACAAAAATTGTTCTTTCTAGTGTTACTCTCTCTCCCTCTCTCCCTCCCCCCTCCTTACTTTTGTGATAATATATCAAGACAGTTCGAGTATTCAGGGAAGTCTTTCAATTTATTAATAACTGCCTTCTCTAATTTATTAGCATTCTTATAAAATGTTGTGTTCTCTCCATTATATTGTCGACAATTGTTGAAAATTAGTTTACAATCATAAATAAAATCATCCATACTTTCATAAACATCATTCTCTAATTTAACTTCCATTGTACTTAAATCCATTGGTTCCTTAATTACATCATAATAATCCGGCACTTCATCTCTATTAACGGGTTGTAAAAATGGCCAATTAGATGGATGATTTTGCATTTCTGTTAATATAGTTAACATTGCAATATAATGCGCTCCTCTTTTAGGCTTTTGAGCTAAATCATCCATCTCTCTAGTCCAACCGGATTCTTTTATACCTGGTATATCAAAAGGATTTAATGGTTTAAAATTCTCCTTTTGGAAATATTTCAATCCTTTATGAATTATATGTGATTTACCTATTGATCTAATTTTCCTTAAAATTGCTGCCTTTTGTAATGATAAAATTTTATTGCTATCTAAATATCGAATCTTAGGTAACATAGTACATTGCATTAATGTACCACCTTCATAATCTTTAATGTATCCCATCCAAACTTTCTTTGGTAACGTTATATCTTTCGTAAATCCTTGCTTTTTGAAATATCCAATTGCATAATTATCTGCATATGTTAAAAAATATTTGATCTTTGTAGTATTCCTAATATAATCTTTTAAATGATTCATTAAATGTGCTCCGTATCCTCTAACTTGTTCAGTTGATGAAATCGCACAAAATACAATTTCTGCAAATTCATGACTCTCAAATGGTCTAATAGTTATACCACCAACAACTGTTAATTTATTCCTTACAACTGCAATAGAAACATGTGATCTATCATAAACTAACCTTGCAATATATGCTTTAGGCATCTCAGGTAATTGCTTTTGAAAAATATTCTTTAATCCTGTTAAAATTATCATACTATCCCTACTATCATCATTATTAACAACTCGAAATTCAATTTTACCTTCATTCTCTTCAACAACTGATGGTCTATCTTTAAAAGTATATGTATATCCATCAAATTTATACGTATGTAAACGTTTCCTCTCATCATCATCAATATTATCATCAATTAACTCATCTTCAACTTCCGGTGGTGGTGGCAGTGGCTGTTGTGAATTGTTGTTGGTTGTCGCTTCCTCATTTGTAAACTCCGAATTATTGCTCTCGGGATCTTCTTTCACATCATTTCGCTCAGATATTTGTTTCGCAGAATCAATAACAGATTCCCGCTCTTCATCATTTGTAATCTCCTCTTTGACATTAGATCCACTAGTAGTTTTAGCATCATTTTCATTATTATCATCACCTTGATTATCTAATTTAGATTTTTTCGTCTTCAGTTTATTCGGACTGTTTTCATTTTCTTCGATCTCTTCAACTTTCCTCTTCACCGGTGTCATATTCACTATACAATTTTGAGCTACACGTTGGAAAAGCTCTCAGATTCACTTACTTAATCAGCAGATTTGCAACAATCACTACTACTACACTACTAATGTTTGCAAGACATGTCAGATTTGATTTCACCTACGCGCCGATCGACTTTTCCAGCCCCAAAAAATGACAAACTAGCTTCACCAGCCACACCAGCCACACCCGCTGGCTGTGCATTGTCCGCTTGACTTCTCCCAGTGAACCAAATTTTTTATTCCCTTAAATTAAGGTGAGTTCGGACGGAGCTCTGAATGATCCCGTCACAATCACTAACAGCAGCATTTTTTTTATATCATTTATTTTACACTTAATTCCTTGATTTATTGTACACATTTTTCTTTTTCGTTATTTCTCCTTTTTTTTTTTTGGAAACTTTATTCTTAGTACTCTTTTGTAGACTAGATTATCTGTAGTGATCCCATCTCAAAAGCAAACCCATCTTCCAATTACATCCCTTATCTTTCCTTTTTTAACATTTTCCGATTGCAATTACTTTTAATAAAATGGCTGCATCACCCAAAATGATTATCTTACCTGGTCCACAGGCACTTTCAAATTTCAGAGTTTCGAATTTGATATCCGATATTAACAATTCTGTTAATTCAGATGTTGTTGTCGATGTTAAATCTTGTCATGTTCATTATATTGATTTTAAAAGTGATTTAGATACACAAACTTTAGATAAATTAAAAATTTTACTTAAATATGATACTGAGTTAAATCTTAATGATGAAAAAAATAAAATTTTATTTGATTTAGTTCAATTAGATGGTGATCATCAAGATTCAATACAAAGAATTAATTCATCATTAGATTCAGATTCTTATTTAATTAGAATTTTACCAAGATCAGGTACAATTTCACCATGGTCTTCCAAAGCAACTAATATTATAGAAGTTTGTGGTTTAGGTAATAAAATTCAAAGAGTTGAAAGAGGTTTATCAATTCTTATCACTGTTAGACAAGGTTTCCCAATTTTAGAATTTTTACAAAATGATAATTTTGCATCATTGTCATCAGTTTATGATAGAATGACTCAATCATTATTTATCAATGATAAAATTCCAAAATTCAATGATTTATTTGAAGAACATAATCCAAAACCTTTAGTTTATGTTGATATTATCTCTTCCAAGGATAATTTAATTAAGGCAAATAAAGAAATGGGATTAGCTTTAGATGATGGTGAAATAACTTATTTAATTGATGCTTTTAAAAATAATTTAAAAAGGAATCCAACTGATGTAGAATTATTTATGTTTGCTCAAGTTAATTCTGAACATTGTAGACATAAAATTTTCAATGCTGATTGGACTATTGATAATGAGAAAAAGGATATGTCATTGTTTCAAATGGTTAGAAATACTCATAAATTAAACCCACAAGGTACAATCTCTGCATATTCTGATAATGCAGCTGTTTTCGAAGGTTCACAAGCTTATTTTTATGCTCCAAATTTAAATAATAAAAATATTTGGACTTCAACTAAGGAAACTGTTCATACTTTAATAAAAGTTGAAACTCATAATCATCCAACTGCTGTATCACCTTTCCCAGGTGCAGCTACAGGTTCAGGTGGTGAAATTAGAGATGAAGGTGCTGTAGGTAGAGGTTCAAAGTCAAAATGTGGATTATCTGGTTTTAGTGTATCAGATTTAGAAATTCCAACTTTAAGACAACCATGGGAATTATCTGTTGGTAAACCAAATCATATTGCATCTCCTTTAGAAATTATGATTGAAGCTCCATTAGGTTCAGCAGCTTTTAATAATGAATTTGGTAGACCTTGTATCAATGGTTATTTTAGAACTTTAACAACAACTGTTGAAAATGATCAAGGTGGAAAAGAAATTAGAGGTTTCCATAAACCAATTATGATTGCAGGTGGTATGGGTGCAATTAGACCTCAATTAGCATTGAAATCTGATTTTAAAATAACTCCAGGTTCAGCTATAATTGTTTTAGGTGGTCAATCTATGCTTATTGGTTTAGGTGGTGGTGCTGCTTCATCTGTTGCTTCCGGTGAAGGTTCAGCTGATTTAGATTTTGCTTCAGTGCAAAGAGGTAACCCTGAAATTCAGAGAAGAGCTCAACAAGTTATTGATGCATGTAATAGTTTTGGTGTTGATTCTCCAATTCAATGTATTCATGATGTTGGTGCTGGTGGTTTATCTAATGCATTACCAGAATTGGTTCATGATAATGGATTAGGTGCAAGATTTGAAATTAGAGATATTTTATCTTTAGAACCAGGTATGTCACCAATGGAACTATGGTGTAACGAATCTCAAGAAAGGTACGTTTTAGGTGTCTCACAATCAAACTTGGATAAATTTAAAGAAATATGTGAAAGAGAAAGATGTCCATTTGCTGTTGTTGGTACTGCTACTAGTGAACAAAGATTAGTTTTAACAGATAGATTATTAGGTAATACCCCAATTGATTTAGAAATGTCTGTGCTTTTCGGTAAACCACCTAAGATGTCTAGAACTGATGTAACCAAACTTTACAACTTATCACCTATAAATGTATCTAAGATGGCAATTGATGATGCTGTTTCTAGAGTCCTTCAATTACCATCTGTTGGTTCTAAATCTTTCCTTATTACAATTGCAGATAGAACTGTTACAGGTTTGATTGACAGAGATCAATTCGTTGGACCATGGCAAGTACCTGTCGCTGATGTTGGTGTTACTTGTACTTCCTTAGGTGGAGAATTAATCAAAACAGGTGAAGCTTTAGCTATGGGTGAGAAACCAACTCTCGCAATCATCGATGCTGCTTCTTCTGCAAAGATGTGTATTGCTGAATCATTGCTGAACTTAGTTGCTGCTGATATCAAAAGTCTTGATTTAGTCAAAATTTCTGCTAACTGGATGTCTTCAGCATCAACCCCTGGTGAAGGTAAGGCATTATATGAAGCTGTTCAAGCTATATGTTTAGATTTATGCCCTGCATTAGGTGTTGCTATCCCTGTCGGTAAGGACTCTATGTCTATGAAAATGTCTTGGGAAGACAAAACAGTTATGGCTCCATTATCTTTGGTTATCACATCTTTCTGTGGTGTTTCAGATACTTCCAAAACATGGACTCCGCAGTTACAGAATTCAAGTGAAACAGTTTTAGTTCATGTTGACCTTGCAACTAAGGTGAAGAAATCTTTAGGTGGTTCAGCGTTAGCTCAAGTTTTCAATCAAATTGGTAACACTTGTCCAACTGTTCATGACAATACAGTATTGAAGGGATTCCTTCAATCTGTCCTGGGATTACACCAAACTTCTATTGTATTAGCATACCATGATATTTCTGATGGTGGTTTACTTGTTACACTCTTGGAAATGGCATTTGCTGGTAGATGTGGTTTGAATGTCGATTTAACCACAAATTCTGATGATATTTTCACTGAATTGTTCAATGAAGAATTAGGTGCTGTTTTCCAAATTAAGAAATCAAATCTCGAGTCTTTTATAAAGACCTTTGAATCTAACAATGTTTCTGCTGACTACATCTCTATTATTGGTTCTCCTGTCTTTGACTTCACTCAATCAATAGATGTTTCCATCAATGGTACTAAAATTTACTCTGATGTAAGATCCAAATTACAAGAAAAATGGAGCTTGACTTCTTATCATTTACAGAGATTAAGAGACAATCCACAAACTGCAGATGAGGAATTTAATAATATATCTGATAACAACGATCCAGGATTGTCTTATTTCTTAACATTTTCTCCTAAAGATGACTTGGGAATTAGTTCATTAATCGATAAACCAAAGATGGCTATTTTGAGAGAACAGGGTGTGAATGGTCAACAAGAAATGGCTTGGTGTTTCCAACAAGCTGGTTTTGAGAGTGTAGATGTTCATATGACCGATATTATATCTGGAAAAGTCACACTTGATGAATTTGTTGGTTTAGCTGCATGTGGTGGTTTCTCATATGGTGATGTTTTGGGTGCTGGTAATGGTTGGGCTACATCGGTTTTATACAATGATAGAGCAAGAAACGAGTTCTCCAGATTTTTCAATGAAAGATCAGATACTTTTGCCTTTGGTGCATGTAATGGTTGTCAATTCTTATCTAAAATAAAATCATTGATTAATGGTGCTGAGGATTGGCCAAGTTTTGAAAGAAACAAGTCTGAACAATATGAGGCAAGAGTATGTACATTAGAGATTGTACCAGAAGATTCTGAATCTACTCCATCCATTTTCTTTAATGGTATGCATGGGTCTAAGTTACCAATTGCTGTTGCTCATGGTGAAGGTAGAGCGCAATGGAAGAATGAAGAACAATTGAATATTTTTGTTAAGAAAGGTTTAGTTGGTGCAAGATATGTCGATAACTACGGCATTGCAACCGAAAAGTTTCCATTTAATCCTAACGGCTCACCAAAAGGTATTACTGCTATCAAATCTACAAACGGTAGGGTTCTGGCAATGATGCCACACCCTGAAAGAGTGTGCCGATTAGAATCTAACTCTTACTACCCTATTGAAGAAAGTAAAGAATGGGGTGGTTACGGTCCATGGATTAGACTCTTTAGAAACGCTAGAATATGGGTTGAATCTAATAAGAACTAGTTTTGTTTAATCAAATTTTACTGTATAATTTTATTGCATTTGTAATATACACAATCATTATTACTTGATTCAGCATAGCAGTTCATTTTCTTCAGAACAGTTCATCAACCTATTTGCTCGTACCGCGGAAAATTAGATCTCGTATAGCTTCCTCGTTCCGCCACCGAGAATTTGTTGAGACACGTTGGATCGGTTTGTTTTTACCTGAAAAGTGGAATGTTCAGATTATTTTTTAGTACTTTTCTTTGTGGTTCGATAATAATAGACGTTTTTCGAAGTCCAAGATACACCAGATGACTCAGTATGTTTGCTTTCATATTCCTTTAGATTATGTTATTGTCATATCTACTCACATTTCAACATTGCTACTAACACTTTTCTTTTTCCGTTATTTATCATAGAGTGTTCGGTTCTAATTCAATAGATTTGCCATCAAAGGAGTCATTTACCGTTATATACAACGCTCTTAAAGATGTTCCAGGATTAAATTTTATAGAAAAGATATGGGCGTCTTATTACGTTTACATGGATAATGATATTTTTGCAACGGGGTTATTATTCTTTCTACTTCATGAAATCATGTATTTTGGAAGATGTATCCCATGGTATATCATTGATAGAACACCTTGGTTTAAAAAATATAAAATTCAACCAGATGTATATCCTAGTGATAAAGAACAATGGGAATGTACCAAGTCTGTTTTAAAATCTCACTTCTTTGTTGAAGCATTTCCTATCTGGTTTTTCCATCCAATAGCTGAAAAGATTGGCGTTTCTTACGATGTCCCATTCCCATCATGGAAAACTATTGCTGCACAAGTTACTCTTTTCTTTTTCTTAGAAGATGCATGGCATTATTGGTTCCATAGAGGTATCCATTACGGTCAATTTTATAGATACATTCACAAGCAACATCATAGATATGCTGCACCATTTGGTTTAGCTGCTGAATACGCACACCCAATCGAAGTTATGCTTTTAGGTTTCGGTACTGTTGGTATTCCAATCGTTTGGTGTTTCTTTACTCATAACTTGCACTTATTCACCATTTGTATCTGGATCACTTTAAGATTATTTCAAGCTATTGATGCTCATTCCGGTTATGAGTTCCCAATCTCTTTACACCACTTTTTCCCATTATGGGCAGGTGCTGATCATCATGATGAGCATCATCACCATTTTATTGGTAATTATGCCTCTTCATTCAGACTTTGGGACTACTTCCTTGATACAGAAGCTGGTGTTACTGCTAAACAAACTAGAGAAAGAAAGTCCAAGGCTACAGCAGAGAAAGTTGCACAAAAGAACTAGACTTTGAATTTTTTTACTATTCACTTCGTATATAAATCTGATTTTCAATCATTCCTGTAACAACTTATAATTTTTGTATTTTAGCACAAAAAGATCATACCTATCACTGCTCATAAATTGATATAACCTTTTCTTCATAAAATGGTTTTAGTGAAAGGAATATGATCGGGTAAGTTTGTAATGGAAAACCCTTACTTGCTGATTTGATACACCAGGCCTGTGCTAGCAAAATTTTATGCGCGGTCAAGTATAAAAGAAAATGAAGTCCCACTGGAGAAAGAAACTTCAAATCAACAAGTTTTAGTTTAATGGAGTAAAAAACTGTTGATGTACATACAGGTGTATGGCATTCTCAAAAATATAAGCTATACTTTAAATGATGAAACACAATTTTCACAGACCTGTACCGATTCTTCGGAATCTGCGGATAAACGATTGTTGCCTTTACTGACTTAAAGTTTTAGCTGAATAAGATTGTAATTTTTGTAGGAAGTCTACTAATCAAAGGTCGATTCCAATTCATTTACGAAATAATGGGAGTTAAAAAGTTTTTTGTTAATGCCTTATTTAGCAGACATCGATGTAAGTTTTTTAAGGAATGCCTTATTCTTAACCTTGATAGAGATTTACGGTAAGGCAAGGAACTGACACTTACAGCATATGAAACATGTACATAATAGTTGTATTAATAGTTTTGCAAACAGATATTTATAATTAAAGAGGCTATATTATAAAGGGGTTATTTATTTCTTAGCAGTTAATCTTCTTAAGTAGAATGCTAATTCTTCACCTTCTAAAATGTAACCATCACATCTACCGGATTGACCTGGTCTGGAAGAAATAGCAGCGTATAACTTACCAGAGTTGAATTGGTGAGCAACAGCTGGTTCGATCTTGGAGTCTTCAGCTCTTGCAGCCAACTTCTTTTGGACAGCTCTAGACTTCTTGACTTCTTCAACTTCACCGGATTGCTTACCTAAGGTAACACCATAGTGAGATTCAAAGTATTGCTTGAATGGAGTTGCATCGATTTGGACAATAGCAGACTTAGTTAAAGTGTTGGTTCTAACTAATTCATTGTTGGATGGGTGGTAGACAACAACGTTAATTCTGGTCTTTCTGGAAATACCTTCAGAAGCCCAAGAGAAGTTACCAGTTTCAATTCTGATAGCTCTGAACTTTTGGTTACCACCTCTGGTTCTGACAGTGTGAATTCTCTTTGGACCGATCTTGGTGTTTGCACCTTGTCTACCTAATTCGAACTTCCGCTTCTTTCTGAATTGAGCTCTCTTAGCACCAGTTGCGGATCTCTTGTGACGAGAATCTCTAGAAATACCCATAATGACTATGATAAAAAAAGGAAGTCTGTGTTAGTACATTATTCATAGGTGGAATGTGTAGTAATAATATTGTGTATGATGAGTATTTTTCTTCTGACTTCTACAGAGTTGAGGTACATCCTTTCTTCCTATCTTTTGAGATTTGTTTTCTGAAAATTTCATATACAGTGGAAACTATGGAATTATTTAATCGATGTTTGTCTTCAATAATTCCACTCTACTTTCAATCCGGTTGAATATTGGGAATTTGAGAACAGTCATTGATAAAACCTCATAAAATCTCACATATTATCACTATTGTGCGGTTGTAACATACATTATTCTGTGGTTGTTTAGAAATTCTTGGAAAACTGTTGTAGTGTGTGTCTTGATTCTATCAATACACCTTGAAAAAATCTATAGTATACAGGACGTGGTGAGCGAGGACTGGCGTGGCACAGCGCTGCAAGAGTCGGCAGCCCAATTGGGAAAGTCACAGAATTTCCCACGCAGAGAATAATTCGGTTACCCGCGCATAACCGCCGTTTTGGGAAATTTTGCAGAACAGCAGTCACGGTTGGACACGGCACGTGTGACCCGAGAGGGTTTGAATTTATACAAGGCTTTTACAAAAAATATAATTATGTGGCTGGTGAATCAGCGCCACTTTGTGGCTGGTCCAGGTATATTTTTAATCAGGCATAAGAAAAAAAAATATGACTACTATTCACAACCATTTCACCAGTTAACCCTGAAGATTCATCAGTTGTACTTACCAAAGGAAATACTATGTCAGAAAGTATCTATGATCAGATAGAAATTGAAGATTTTACATTCGATCCTGACACACAACTTTTCACCTATCCATGTCCTTGCGGAGACAGATTTCAAATTTCAATTTACGATCTTCAAGATGGTGAAAATATTGCCGTTTGTCCATCATGTTCTCTCATGTGTGAGATCATTTTTGACGAGTCAGACTTGAAAGAATATTTGGATCAAATATGAAATAGGCACATAATGTAGAGCATCTGTTAACATAATATTAGTTATGGATCAATTGCAGCTTACACAAATTTAAGATTTACATTGAGGAATGTTTGTCACATACAAGTAACAAATGAATACGGTCAACGGTTAAGTGAGTCAAATTTAGATAAATGCGTTTAGCACTATTCCTATAACTGCAATAGCTGCTATGACATGCAAAGGACTGAAAACTTTTTTGGTATCCGATTTCTTTGCATTTACTTTATTCGTTGCACTGTTCAAAGAGTTTCTACCGTTCCGCTTGTCCGAATTAGCCTCGATTCGTGTGCGATTGCTCCCGGTGTCCAGAAATTCACGTTTATTAATTTCTTCTTCAAGTTCTTTTATGTTTTTCTCATAAATGTCTGGAAAAATCTCCTTGAAAATAATATTTGAATACGTATTGAAGTATTTAGATTTTTTAGCTAAATCACGTTTGGTTGCATCTGTTGTACTAATACTTCCTGTAGTTATTTCATCACCAGTCATAAATGATAATAAACCTGTTATAATAGTTGCGACTGACCATGCAGGATTCCACGATTCTTCATGGAAATCACTCATGCTGAGACAGAGTCTAGTATTTGTTGCAAATCTACCAGAAGGGGTACACATAATGATTCTTGGTGGTTTAAATGGGTACTCTTTCGGAAAAGTAATTCTACCATGATACTGGCCGTTCTCATATGGAGTTTCCGGTGGACCTGTGATAACGTAATGCCATTCTAAAACATTGCTATCGTTGGGCCTTGCTTCAATGTAAGGTATCGGGTTTTCTTGGATTTGTTTGTATTCTTTATGTAATCGCTTGTAAGCTGCAGATGACATTTAAGTTGATTCAGGCTTATTGAAGTGAGCTTGCTTAAAATAAAGATATAACGTACACTATATAAAAGTACTCAAAGATCTGTACATCAGTCATTATTCTCTAGGTGCACGGAAGAATTTGATAACTACGGCGTAACAAAAGAAGAAGCTCTGTTATTTGCACTTTTATTGCTAGCCACGTCACTGTATTACCAATTAATTGTAACGTATCAAATGCCATCTATGTGGATATATATATCTCTTCTCTCTTCAATTTGTGAATGTGTAGAACAGGGAAGGGGAAGCACAACCTATTGAATTTTGATTAATGAGGGATTCGAGCCGTCCTGGAATTTTTTTTATTCAAGTTTTTTAAAACGTTCCTTTATAATTCTGGGGTAGATAGGACAAAATCAGGTATGGATCAACAGGGAGACGAAATGTCAACAAAACAAACGAAAAACAATATCAAGATATTAGCAGCAAATTCACATCCTGAATTAGCACAACTTATTTGCTCAAAATTGAGGTTACCATTATCTAATATCGAAGCTATTCAATTCGAGAACAAAGAAACTGCAATTAAAGTTGGAGATTCCGTTAGAGATGAAGATGTTTACATTATTCAAACAGGGTGTGGTGGATGTGAGAAGTTGAATGATTATTTAATGGAATTACTTTTAATGATTCATGCATGTACTCAAGCCTCGGCTAGAACCATTACAGCAGTTATACCAAATTTTCCCTATGCAAGACAAGATAGAAAAGATAAAAGTAGAGTACCAATTTCTGCTAAGTTAGTTGCAAATTTGTTACAAACAGCAGGTTGTAATCATGTGATAACAATGGACTTACATGCATCACAGATTCAAGGTTTTTTCAGTATACCTGTTGATAATTTATATGCTGAACCAAATGTACTCAAATGGATAAAAGATACATATAAAGATACTAATGATATTATGATGGTTTCTCCTGATGCAGGCGGTGCTAAGCGAGTTGCATCATTAGCTGATAAATTAGATACCCAATTTGCATTAATTCATAAAGAAAGAGCTAAAGCTAACGAAGTTAGTAGAATGGTTTTAGTTGGTGATGTTAAAAATAAATCATGTATATTAGTTGATGATATGGCAGATACTTGTGGTACTTTATGTAAAGCATCTGATATTTTGTTGGCAGAAGGTGCAAAGGAAGTTATTGCAATTGTTACTCATGGTATTTTCAGTGGAAATGCAATTGAAAGATTGAATAGTAGTTCCCTTAAAAAAATTATCTGTACTAATTCCATGCCATTGAGTGAACATGTTAAAGAATGCTCAATTCTTGAAATATTAGATATTAGTCCAACTTTAGCTGAAGCTATTAGAAGATTACACAATGGAGAGTCAATATCCTATCTTTTCAACAATGTTGTCGTATAGATTAGAAAATTTACGCGTAGTTAGGTCTAATGCATTAATTAACTAGTTTTATAGATCTTTTTTTTAATTTTGTTTTATAAAACTCTATATTGTTTAATAAAAATTATCGATCCATTTTTGTGTCAATCTTTATTATTTTTCTTTTGTTGTGACTTTGCGAAATCACCCCAATATTTAGCCTTTTCAAGATTCTTCTCACATCCGATACCTAAAGCATAGAATTTCTCAAGTAAGAGCATAGCTTTAGTATTTTTCAAATCTGCTGCCCTCTGAGCCCAAGCAAAAGCTTCATCATAATCTTGTGGAAGGTTTGGGCTACCAACAAAATACCAAGAGCACAATCCTATCATACCATCAATATCACCCAGATTAGCACCCATATTATAAAAATGGATTGATAAATCTGCATTTTGCTCAACAATATCTCCAACTTCATAAATTTTACCTAACATTGAAGCAGATTTTGCGTGACCTAAATTAGCTGCTTTATATAACAATTTAATTGCATATGTTGTATCTTTGATAACAATATCTTTGAAACCATTGATATAAATCAAAGCAAGTTCATAAGGTGCACCACAGCTTAATTCAGTTGCACATTCAGTTGCACGACGTAACCAACTAATACCCTTTTTCTTTGTATTTATGTCATCGGGGAAGCTCATCCGGCCATGGAATGCGTAAATACCATACTCCATCATAGCAACTGGATGATTATTCATAGCAGCAATTTCTAGATATTTGACAACTTTACGTGCATCTCTAGTACAGCCCCAACCTTTCTTATAACAAACAGCAGTTCTATAAGCGCTTTCAGGATGTTTTGATTTAGCAGCACTTTCAAAATGCAGCAGAGATTTATTTAAATCCGGCTTACCTTTATTGAATAAACCAACTGAGAAAGCATCTCCCAGATAATATTGTGCTTCTATAAAGCCTGATTTTGCAGATTTTTTCAAAACTGAATGTGCATCATCTAAATATTTCTCTCTCTCCTTTGGACTCAGGTTATTGTTTTTAGTCAATGCCGTTTTAATCAATATTTGTGCCAGTGCAAATAATGAGGAAGGATCTTTTGTCTTTTTTGCATTTTCTCTATAAAATTCAATTGAGGTTTCTATAGGTAAATGATTGACTGAAGATATTTCCGTTGATGCCGTAATATCACTAGATTCTGATCCTAATGACGGGAGACTAGAATTGGTTATGTCGGAATCGTTGGTACTATGCATCAGCTGCAAAACAGAATTGACCAGATTAGCAGTAGATTTTGTTCTTTGGTGTTTAGTGTTGTAATATATGTTTTCTATTTCAGTTTGAGGTTGAAGTTGTTCTGTTGCAGATCTCGGATGTGGATCTAAAATTTGGCTATTTTTATCCCTATTGTCCGCAGCAAATTTTGAGACTCCTTGTGGAATATCCTCGAAAGCTTCTCGTTCTGTACTATTATTGTTCACTACCCCCCTCGAGGCAGTGATCATACTTCTATGAACAGCTTGTTCAAAATAGTCTTCTATTGGAGACTTTGTATCAGATTCTGGAGTTGACTGATGTGGTGTATGTGGTAATTTGAGATTACGAGAATTATTTGATGATCGGCTAGAGTTAGGAGAATCTAAAGTATGAGTTGAAGAATTTTTTGAAATGGGATCTTTGTTTAACATTTTTCGTATATTGTTGTAATTTTTAGACATTGAATCAGCAGTCAAAGTAGATGATTCTGATTTTCCTGATTTTGGAAGTTCAGTTTTAATTTTATTTTTTTGGTTTGTGTTTAAGTTAAAATGCGTGTTAGAACTAGTGTAAGTTTTTTTGGAAGAATCATCTGATTCGCCATTAATTGCATCATTCAAGGGAGAAGCCGACGATGATACACTGGTATCTCTAGAATTATAAGTTCTATTATCGTCAAATTTATTCTCTTTAGGCGTTGATGGACATGATGGACCAGATGAAAGATGTAAAGATTCCAGAGATCTAGAAACATCTTTTGGTAGGTTCCTCAGGAAAGGGTGAGATTTCCTCGTATTAGAGGTAACCATCTGGTCAGCCAATATTTGATGTGGCTCAATTCTGAAGTTCCTGTCTATCCCATCTGAAGCGAGTCTTTCCTGAGAAGCCACATTCAGATTTTCGCCCAGAGTATTTGACAGCTGCTGTCTATAGGGATGTGACATCGTATACACAGAAGGTGGGACCTATTTGTAGGTCAAAGCAATGCTAAATCGGTCAGTTGGTTGTGCTTGCAGCCAGTGTAGACTTGCTTCTAATATATGTGGACCTCTGGCCAGTTTGTTATCAGGCTCTGTGCTGCATGCATGGGCACAGCGAAGGAAATTGAAGAAAGAAGAAAAATATTATATCGCGAAAAGTTGCAGCTATAGATGGAGGAGCCCCTCTTGGATTGAAGTACGGTATGTTCCGTTTGACTGTTTCTTCATTCATTTGCAAACTGACACCACCATAGTGATTCGGACATCGCAATGTTTAAGCGCCTGAAGGGTAAATCTTCAAAGAACAAAGACAGTGAACATAGACAGAGTTCGAATTCTGCCGGTACGGTGAATTTGAAAGGGGGTTACACTCCACCCCAGTCCAGTGGTACGACGACGACGGAAGAGGCATCTGGATCATTGACTAAAGGGTCATCGAAATCTAGTTTTGCTGATAAGAGGAGTAGCAACAACAACAACAACAACAACAATAACAACAACAGTAACAGTAACAACAACAATAGTGTTACCAATGGTGCAACTCAATCGAATAATGCCTCTAATGAAGCTCACAAACTGTCAATTCCGATGCAGATACGGAAATTCAGTGAAGAAGAAGATGAAGAATTGAAGAATACAGTTTTATATCCTGATTCCGAATTTCCGTACGGTGATGGATCAGATAAATTATTTGGAATAGAGAATTATGGTTATATTTGCTATATGTCATCAATTTTCCAATGTTTGTATCATATACCTGAATTTAGGAAAGCCATATTAACATTCAAAGGTGATGATAGTGATAATAGTGGAACAAAATTAAGACAGAGGAAATATAATATACCAGGTAAAAATGCAGAGAAATATCCGAAATTTGTTTCTTGTGTGAATAATAATAATAATAACAATAACAGCAATAGCAATAACAACAACAATAATAATAGTAATTACAATGGGAATAATAATAATGGGAATAACAGTAGTGGAATGAACACGAATAATAACAACACAACAGTGCCATCGACGTCATCGTCCAGTACCTCTATTGGTTCAAAATTGAGTATCTTTAGCCGGTCTAATGATTCCAATCAAACCGATATTTCATCAACGAATACAAACAACGGTAATAATAGCAATGATCAAACAATATATAAGATTACAGATTTTGGGATAACAAAATCCAATATTGATTATAAATTAAGGGAAAAATATTTAAAAGAATTCCCAGCATTAGGTGAAATTGAATGTAATTTTTTCTTAAATTCACAAAAGAATATAACATTAGTTGGATTAATACATGATAATAATGCAACACTTGAATGGAGGAAGAAAGCATCAATGATAAATGGACCAATAATTAATTTAGATTTATCATTTGCGAAAGAATATGGATTTTCGAAAGATAATATGTTAACAGTTTTAAAGGCAGCATTTGAATGTATAGTTGAGAATTATTCTAAAACAGGAGTTTTATCACCATATCAATTATTAGATACAATTAAGAATGAGAATATAATGTTTAGGAATATGCAACATCAAGATGCGCATGAATTTTATAATTTTTTAATCAATAATTTAATTGAGAGTTTAAATTTTTACAATAAGAGTTCAATAATTAAGGAAATTTTTGAAGGTGAATCAATTTCAGAGACGATATGTTTAAATTGTGATTGTAAATCAATTAGGAATGAGAATTTCTTAGATTTATCAATTGATTTAGAGCAAGATTCATCTATAACAAATTGTTTAAAATTATTTTCGAAAAAAGAATTACTTAATGGTAATAATAAATTTTATTGTGAGAATTGTTATTCATATCAAGAAGCAGCCAAATCGATTAAATTAAAGAAATTACCTAAAATATTAACATTTCATCTTAAAAGGTTTAAATATAGTGAATCACTTGATAAAATGGTTAAATTATTTTATAGAGTTGAATATGTTAAAAATTTAAGGATAATCAATACAACAAATGATTGTAAGGAGAAGGATAAATTATATGAATTAATTGGAGTTGTATTACATATTGGTAGTGGACCATATCATGGACATTATGTTTCATTAGTTAAAACTGAAAATTATGGATGGTTATTATTTGATGATGAAACAATTGAGAAAATTAATGAAGATTTTGTATTTAGTTTTTTTGGAGATGGAGTTGGATTATCTACAGCATATTTGTTGTTTTATAAAAGTGTTGATGAGAGTAGTTATTACGAAGAGAAGTTGAGATTGTAGGAGGAGGAGGATTAGTGTATATAAGTATAAAGTTATTTTTTCGCGATGAACTGATTAATCTGTTAGGTAAATAAATTCATATACGATACAAGATACTAGTTACACAACGGTTGTTACTCCTTACTCGTCACTCGTTACACTCTCTATGCAAAATGTTGATGGATTTACCGACACCGGAAGCGGAAACGCAGTTGATAGAATTACATAAAAATTGGATTTTGAAAACGATTAATTTTTTTGTAACAACAATATTAACGATTATAATACCATCGATTGGATCAATTTATGGTATTACGAATAATTTTAGAGTTTGTTTAATAACACAATTTTTATCATTGATTTGGACGATAATTGAGAATTTTATTGGATTTAAAGATTTTAATGGATATGAGAGTAAATCAAGTTATGGTACTAATTTATTTATGATTTTATTTATTTTATTAACTATTGGATTGATTAAATTTAAGGTTATCTATAAAATAATGACAATTCTTTGTGTTTTACTTGGTATGATTAGAATTGGTATGGGGGTTGTTAGTATGCTTTCATTTTGTTATGATTCACATACAGGACAATGTAATGCACATGGTATAATGGGTATGAGTTTTATTCTTTATGGGGTGATATTGAATATGGTTTTAGTTATACCTAAATTAAGAGAAAGTAGTAATGATAATAATAGTAATAGGAAATCACAGGAGTTTTATGATTCTATTGTGATTACAGTTTGGGGTATTATCAATACGTTTACTGAACATAGACCGTGGGAACCATGGTCACATGGAGATTATCAACATACATCGATGGGTATTATATTTTGGTGTGCGGGTATGTTAGGTATTTGGTTGAGTTTAGGTAAAAGGAGGAATTTTATACCAGCATTGACAATGATTTTCACTGGATATGCAATGAGTGAACATGTTCAAGAGACAATTATTTCAACAAAAGTTCACGGATTTTTCGGTACAGTTTTAATTTTTGGTGGATTTGCTAGAATTTTAGAAATTTCATTTTTATTGGATGATAAAAATTGTAAAGAAGATGGTAGAATACGTAGTTTCCAATATCTAGCACCATTTTCACTTGTTTTAGGTGGATTATTATTTATGTGCGCGAATGAGGAACAATTAGTGTTAGTTGTGAATATGGGAGCAGATCATTCTTCATATATACTATGTGTTGTCAGTGGTGCATGTATTATTGAGTTATGGGTATTGATGTTGTTGGAATTGTACATGAGAGTTTCAGATGATGGGAAGTATAAACCGCTAGATATTGAGACTGATCTCAATGGGATCGACGATATTGAGCTGAACGAGGTGGACCGTTGGAGCGACCAATGACTGAGAAGAGAATGGCCGGTGATTGAAAAAGATAAGCGCGTAAGGTAGATAGAATTTGTAAGCATCGCGAAAAGTAAGAGTAGGAAGGATTTTTTTTTTACGCACTAAGATCAGACAGAAACTTTTCAGCGAGTGGCAAATAAATCTAAATTCTTCTTATCAGAGACTAGACTAGACATTCCCTCGACTAGACTAGAATAGAATACACAACAATGTCAGCACTGCTATCAGCGGACGACTTGAACGACTTTATCAGGCCGGCAGCGGTATGCATCAAGCCGGTGGAGGAGAGGAGGGCCGGTAAAGGCAACGAGACGGGCAAAGACAGAGATGGCGATGATGACGACGGAAACCACGTGCAACTTGAGTTTGAGGCTGAGGCGGAGGCTGAGACAGAGACAGAGAAAGGGGCTCAACCGCAACGCCAACGCCAACCGAAACCCGCGCAGGCACTTGAGCGGGCGCAGATTTCGCTCACGGACTGCTTGGCGTGCTCCGGGTGCGTCACCTCGAGCGAGGAGGTCCTCCTCGCGCAGCACAGCCACCGCGAGTTTGCGCGCCACCGCGCCCGCGTGCTGCGCGCCGAGCCGCGCACCCGCTTCGTCCTCAGCGT